>CBVK0100043936.1:0-29732 GCA_900067695.1 Picea abies
AGAAAAATCTAAGGTTCAAGTAGTGGAAGATCACATCGAGAATCAACAACAAGTTCTCCAAATCTTAAAGGATAACCTGACCATGGCACAGAATCGCATGAAACAACAAGCAGATCAACATCATAGTGTAAGAAGTTTTGAAGTAGGGGATTGGGTGTTTTTAAGACGACAACCATACAAACAGATTTACCTCAAGAAATCCAAGAAGGATAATAAATTATCATCAAAGTACTATGGCCCTTATAAGGTGTTGCAAAAGATTGGTACTATGGCATACAAATTGGAGTTTCCTGCATCTTCAAGAGTACACCCAGTTTTCCATGTTTCATTCTTAAAGAAGGTTATAGGAGACAAGATCCCAGTTCAAACTATATTGATAGAACTTAACGAGGAAGGAAAAATCATATTGGAGCCTGAAGCCATCACTGACACAAGAATTCGCCAGCTGAGGAATAATTCCATTTTAGAGTATCTCATTAAATGGAGGAAACTACCAACTGAAGATTCTACTTGGGAAAATGAGCCTTTTATACATAAGAATCCATAGTTACTCAAGCGTTGTGGACAACACTTTTCTCAAGGGGAGGGGCATGTTAAGCCCTAATATTGGCTCATTACCCCTTAATTGGGGCATATTATATTAGTAATGTTATTTTATTNGTTTCCCCCTTGAAGAGGCTTATTATCTGAAATTATCTCTTTTTCAAGGCGTTGAGTACTTTTTCTAAGGTTTTTCTATGCTATATTGATATTTGGTTCTTAACATCAACACAACAGTCGACTTGTTTGATCAAGCAACATAGATTTGGACAAAGTTAGAGGAGGATCAACAGGTCCAAAGGTGGAACAAGGAAGAATAAAGGATCAACGCAGCAATCCAAGACCTCAAGCAAAGGAAAAATACAATGTCTATCACAGAGCACGTCAAAGGGGTGCAGGACATGAAGAAACTACAGGCATAGCTCACCACTATGCAAATAAAGAAACAAGAGCGATAGACTCAAACGGAACCACTGAAAGAGAGGGTAGCATAATTCCTGGCATAGGCAGAGGAAGCCAAGACACAAATAATACAAACTCAGGCAGAATGCACAGAATTGTTCAATGAGAAAGTTGTAGTTTGGATAGTGGACACACTCAAGGAGAATACTGCGCAGGTGCAGAAACAGGAAGCAGAGCTCAAGGAAAATTTCCAGGAGATCACCAAGGAGATCGAGGAAGCACACAAAGGTTAGGTATCTCAAGACAAGCCACATGTCAGTGTTGGGGGCCTTTTGGAAGCAGACCAAAGCAGAAAATTAAGCCATTTTTGGGAAATAAAGCATGCATGAGGTGTTAGCGTCAGAAGTCACTCCTGGATTGCTTGCAGGAGCAAAGCCCAACACCCATCAGTTTAATGTCACGATTTGTTTATAAAGGGATGATCAAATGGAGATAAAGGCTCAAGCAGATATCACTCTAGCTCAGGGACTGAGTCTAGCATGCATGGGATAGAAGAGGTCTTGATCCAACTTCAGCCAGTGGGTTGATTTAAAGGTGGACAGGTAGAAGACTTGGTAGGGAGGGTGAACAAACTACTTTGGGAAATAAGCTTTCAGTAGCATGTAGAAGAAAGACTTTGAATGCAAGATCCTCTTGGTTCAGGGTCTCAAGAAACTGAAGGGGGACTTGACTGGATCCTCCAATTCCAAGTTGCTCAACGCTGGGAAAAATCACAAGGACTGATCAGAGACAACGTAACTATTATAGTGATCCATTACAACATCATCCTATAACAGCTACAACTCGACTGGATCCTCCAATTCCGAGCTGTTCTAACACAGTGTAAACAGATACGTGAAAGAAACTGGCATCCATAAGGCAAGAAATCTCAAAAGTTCATACATAACCAGAGTTTCAGTGCTTCATTAAAAATTTACAACCGGGAGCTCTACTCAACCATTGATCCTTTACAAAATACCAAGACTGAGTTTATATACTCAGATAAAATCACCTAACAGAGGTGTGCCCAGTCGCCCAAGGCTTGGTGTCTCTTCAGTCAAACTCATACTGATATCTTTCTTTAAGTGCCATCTTAACTACGCATGGCTCCTGTAAGGAGGGTAGCTGAACCATTAAGTGTTGGGTTAGTGTGCGTAGACTTCTCTGTCGAGTTGAGGACTTCGGCATGGTGTTTTTGAGAAAATCAATACAAAGGACTTCCTCGGGCAAATGATTTTCCAGACCCTCCATCCCCTCACTTAATGAATGAAATGAGATTTCAACCACCTGCTCTTGTCATCATTAACTTCAGACGAGAAACAGTATGGAGATTGAATCCAATGGCGCTCGGAGACCGCGACGACCCTTTCTGTAACTAAACTCGATGCTTTGACCTTCTTTACGCAGCTTATCTCCTTTTCCAAGTGACCACGGACTGTGACCGCGTGCCTATTCCCATGGCGCTTTTCGGCATTCACGAATATGAAGGGGCTGATCCCTGCTGATCGAAATCACGATGAGCGATATGCCAAGACTGCTCAATCTGGTGCCACACGTCCCTCAAATCTGACGGTCCTAAACTCACCCGACGTTGTTGTGGGCCCCAGGTCCTGAATGCTTTCGCTACATCGTGTATCGGGATATGATGGAACTATTTTTTTCACTTTGAAACCATGATGGGCAAAAAGGAGGGGAGCTTAATCACGCGTCAGGTGTCCGCTTCAAATGGACGGCTGAGATTGCCCCCTGATACTGTGGGCCCAATCTTTAAAAGTTCTTTCCCTTTCGCAATTCGCGAGTTAGTGGGTCAAAGACCCTCGGCTCCCCTTTCTAAAATCCCGATCCCCGAGATGGCGATACGGGTCAGCCCCCCTTTTTGGTCGACACTCTCTGCATGTAACCGTTGACTAGATACTAGGCACTAATGCCTCTCGCAACTCGTAGTTTCGCGAGCTGGAGTATCGAAATTTGGCATTCTCCCCTCGCGAAGTCCCGAGACGCGATGTTCAGCAAAGGTTGACCCCCTCTGGGAACTTTTTCGCAAATCGCAATCTCGCGCAATTAAAAGACATGGTCCGCCCTCCGAACTTACGAACCCCGAGTTCGAGAAATAACTACTGCGCTAGAACTGCTTGCGATCAACGGCCCTCATAACTTCACGAGTGCCTCCTGAAGGATTTCGACCATTGACTTCTTTAAAACTTTAGGCGCTATACTTGACATGACTCGGTTAATCTGCAATTACCCATCAATCATTGCTCTGCTCTGTTGATGAATTCTTGCCTCAGAAGAATGAAGTTCCCGCTCGCTTGATTTAAGCCCAAAATAGATTTCTCCTGTGAGCTACGCCCAACGCTCCTTGCGCCATTTGCAATCCTAAATACTCTTGTGCCCCTGACAAGAAATGTCGCTAACATGAGGGAAGCGACAGGTTGAAGGAGGAACAACACACGAGCATGCCAAGAAGACCTAATGAAGGTAGAGTTAGGGTTTTGGTAATGCATTGTAAAGGTTGAAGAGTCAGAAAATGTATAAATATAGATAATTAGGCATCATAGAGGGGTCAGGTTGTTTTGTAAGGGTCGGAATATGATAGAGATAAGTGGTTATTATAGAAAGAGTTGTTGTAGCGAACCGCTATGTGATATTTTGTTGTATGATCTATTTTGTATAAGTTTTTGAGCTAGAGAGGACTAAAGAGGGTAGATATTGAGGGTTAGATTGTAGTCTTGTAAAAATGAAAACTCCATAAGCATGCCCTCCTATAATAGTCTACAACAAACAACCATAGGTGAGATTAATGATGTGACCTTGGTTTTATGCGCTCATCCTGAGATAAGGATAACCCTCAACACTCAGGTAATTGCATGTAATAAATTACTCAAATATCTTGGGAAGATATTGGAAAGCCTTAACAAGTGGGTACCTCTCACTCGACGGGACACATTTATCCGTACCTTTGAATGGTAAGAATATTATAGTCCTTAGAGAAGGAATGATTTCACCCTACATAGAGAGTTCTCCACAATCTAGTGTAAACTATATCGAAGAGGACCTAGGAGTGTATTCCATCTTTGTTGAGGAGGATAATATTCCTTTGGAACGAATCCATTTAGATGATGATATGTGGCACATTCACTTTGATGGTTCACTCTCTAATGAAAGTAATGGGGCTGGAATTATCTTGGTTTCCCTTGTAGGAAAAACTCATGCTCTATCTTACAGGTTAGATTTTTCTTGTACAAACAATGTCACTGAATTCAAAGCTTTATTATTAGGCATTGAAAACACCCTTAATCTTGGTTGTGGTCACCTTTCATATTTTGGATATTCAGAGCTTGTCATGAACTTGGTACGTAATATATGCTCTCCTAGCAACAAGATGATGGAACGATACACCCAAACGGTTTGGTCTCTTATCTCGAACCTTTTATCTTTCAACATCATGCATGTTAAGAGGGAGTTGAATTCAATGGCTGGTCAGTTAGTTGTCTTTGCAGCTTCTCCTAATCAACAACTCTTACCTCACAGGCTTGATTGTTCTTTTCAATCCCTATATTGTCCATATATCCCTGACAGTGTAGAATCTTGGAAGGCCCTCCCTAACGATGAGAGAAATTGTTCTTTCATTCAAGATGAACCTCTTAAACCCGAGGAAATTATATCCATGGAAAAAAACAAGATTCCTTAGGGCTTGAATCCTCTTGAGAGTTCGTTTTCATTGAGTGATGTAGGCAATAAAGAAAAATAGAAGGAAGAGGATTTATGAAGGAAGGTGGGTGGAACCATCTCCTGGAATATTGGGGCACTCGAACCCTCAAGGGATGTTAAAATAATTACCCAATGTTCTGATAAAGTAGAAACAAAGTTTTCCAAGCTACTTGGTGGATTTCAAAAGGTTTTTTCTTTGTCTTATAAGGATATTCGTGGTTTTGATCCTGGTCTTACATGGCATGTTGTCCCCATCAAGGAATCCATGAAACCATCTAGGAAAAAACAAGGGCCTATTAACTCTACATTTAAAGCAAATTTTCAAAGGGAGTTGGAGAATCTCTTAAGGGCTAGGATTATTTTTTCAGTCCACCCTAAAAGGGTTTCCAATTGGGTACTTGTTTCAAAGACCATTGATCATATTAGAACTTGCATTAATTTTTGAACCTTCAGGCATGTTATTATGAGAAATCATTTTCCTCCTCTCAGTATGGAAATGGTTCTGCGGTAGGTTATAGAGTCACAGTTAAATCCCTTACTTGATAGTTTTTGGGTTGCAAGAAAATCAAGGTGAAAGGGGCAGATGCTCACAAAACCACTCTTATCACTAATTGGGGTACCATGTCTTACAAATGCCTGCTTTCTGGCTTACTTGAGGCAAGTATCGCTTTTAAAATACCTATACACACAAATTTTGATGAATTGGTCAGTATCCATCTCTATCTTGATGATCTAATTGTGTGCGTCAAAGCGGTGATAATTACATCAGAGTTCCAAGTGTTGTTTATGGGTCCTTTCAAAATTGCTTTTGTCTTGGACACTAACTCTTACATTTTAAAGGACTTACAAAATCAATTGTTTTCCTACAGCACTAACAGTTCTCACTTGAAACATTGCAAGGGGCCAACGTGAAAAGTTCTAATGCTGTTTGGATTTTCTATATACTAGTAGTCTAGCTCTGCTTTCATTTTTGTGCTTCTCTTTTATGTTTTACAGTAGTTTGACTTCTTCTTTCTATGTTTAAACTTTTCTTGTTTCTTTTTCCATTTCTGTCTTTTATTGTTGTTGTTTTAATTTTTGCAATTTACTTTTGTCATGATTTTGTTTCCTATCATCTTTTATTTAATTTGGTCAAAATAGGATGTTGGATCAATTCTGCCACAGTGACACTCCTGCAAAGCATTGTTAGTTAATAACAATCAAGCTTACACAATTTTTACAATGTTTCCTCTGAAGGCACCCTTGAAATTGTTATATATTTCCACTGCTTCCTTATAAAGAATTGATTGTCTCCCGCTTCTTCTTGCCATTTCTTCATCCATTGAATTTTTTTTTAAAGAGAAAGTCTAAAAAATTTCTCCTTCAAGTTAAGAGAAGACTTTGGTTGAATGATTATGAATACAGTGCTAAAACCCCTCATAATTAACACTTTTCATGATTTTTTCGAAATTATCAGTCATCTTTCCATTAAATCCACTCACTTCTCCCTGTTGCATAATATTCCTAGTTATATCTTCTTGACCATTGTTCTTGTTCTACGAAACCATGAGTTTTAAGTTCTAAATCTGTTGAAAACAAATTTCCTTGTGGAGTCACCAATTTTTTGACGATTAAAATCACAACAAAGTTTTTTCCCGCAAACAGTTTCTAAAGCCTATTATTATAAAGATAAATAATACTAGCAGGTGGGACCCACTTGTAGATTGGATATCATATCTGGTTCTTATTTGATGTCATGCTATTATTCAACACTGCTTAGCTGGTTGATGAGATATTTTTTTTATTGGCGATGGATTGGGCTTATTTTGTGTTGCTTCTATGTGCGACAAGTAAATGATGAATAAGGCATGTTATGTTCTAAACTCTAATTTTATGTTGCAATAGCCTACGTTATTCATTGATACCAGTGCTATCTATTCTTGGGACACCTACACAATAGACATGTTAGTAACAAGACATAAGGAGCAGTTGGAAAAAGGCAAAAGCAATATAACAAATGCAAAACGAATGAATCTAACCATGCGAATATACTACACTACATGCATCAAAATTTAATAGATTGTTGTTATCCTAGCTACTAAGTTAATAGCTATGTGATTTATTGAGTTATATAGTTGATATGCATTATAATTATGTTATGGCATAAGTGGATATGGGTCGCGCTATTGGTTTTAATGGTTGATGGTTTTGATACATGGTTTAATTAATTGAGTTAATGGAATCTTGTTGGCGTGTACTAAGGAATTAATGGACTGGGGATGGAGGCAACATTCATTTACTGCACTTCATCGTTACTCCTTCCATCAGGCACCACCCTAGTCGGGTTATTGTTCAAACTATGTTGTTGTGGTTAGGCTCTGACTTTCAAGCAGAGAGGAACCACTTGGCCAACTCGTGTTTTAAGGTGTTTTGATTACAGGTATGTCTTTTTTTTTCCATCCATGAGTTTTCTCTAGTTATGAAATGGATATTGGCTTGGATGTATGGGTTTGTTTTTTTCCTTAAATTTTGGCTACTGTGTAAAATTGTGATTTTTCTGGAATGAATCATTGGTGGCTTTCTCTGCGATAATGTCTGAAGTTACATTGTATTTGGTCGTCCTGAGTGTTAGCAGCCATAAAGGCTCTATGTCATCCTTGTTGGTTAAGTTGGAGGGTTTCGTTGGTCTAGAAAGACTGGCTCTCTTCACGCATTCGTATCCCATACCTAGTCTTGGCATTTATGGGGTTTAATGGGTTTGAAATGCCTGGTTTCACTATGCATTATTTACATAGGCATTGGGTTGTTCATGCTACTATTGGTCGTTCAGTGGGTTATTGCTTCTTCTCAACTCTTCTTCATACCAGCGTTGCTAGTTGGTTGAATGGGAGAGCCATGAGGGTTATACCCTGCATGTGTTGAGTATCGTTACAAGGCCCAAATGGAGCCTTTCTCCGTTGTTCATATCTTCTCCTTTCATGGGATTTGTCACCCTGTCCATGAAGTCAATTATGGTATTTCTTGTGTGTGCACCATTGGTCTCAAAGGTTTTCATCATCAAGAAGAGTCAACACTACCCTCCCTGTGTTAGTCCACAAAGCAAACCCTTGCTTCCTCAAGTCTGAGTGTTGATAGAGAATATCATTATGGCCTATAGGGTGTACTGTTGGTAGTTATGCATTGGTGGTGTGTTGTCGACAGAGTGGATTACTGGCTCACCCCATTGATTATATGACAGTGTTGTTGGTTTTGGTATCTAGTCACTACAATTTGTATTATAATTGGGTGGATAAGCTCAGGGTGGTTAATTGGAATGAGTTGTTAAATCAAATACATAGTCGATGTCCTTTTGTTTATTGAATTGATAACCCATCACTACTTTTAATTGATTAATTCACAATGATTCTTCGCGCTTGATTCATTGGTATGAGTGGTGTTCCTATAAGCACGAATCAATGATTATTGTAACTTTGTTTTTTTAATGGCCAAATGATTATTGCAATTGGGGTGTTATGGAATTTCCATCCACTATATATGTATGGTTATTTGAATGTGTCGTCAAGGAGGGGCATAAGTTTTACATAGTGTGGTTCGATTGCAATATTGATTAATTTGGGCAATATTGTTGTGTCCTCTTTGCATTGGATTGATAGCTCGCCCGATAGGTTGAGTTAACAATACTATGACTGTGTGTTTTAGAATTTTTCAATGGGAATGTTGCAATCATGGTGATTATGGAATGGTTGTCCACTGGGTTTGTTATCAATATTAATTGATTCCACCATTGGATAAGGTCACGGGTTTTTGAACATGGATTTATTGCAATTTGATCAATTGTTTTGTAAAATTGGGCATGTTGTTGATGCCTCGTTGTATTGGTTGATAGCCCATCAATTTGAATATTTAGAGTCAAAGAAAATCGGACTTGTATAGTCACATAAATACACTTGCATTTCGTCGAATGGTTTTGTGTATCCCACAGCATAGCATGAGTGAAGTGGTGATTGTTGTCTGTTTGTTTAAATGGCAAGTTAGTATCTTGCAATTTGGATATGAATTGCGGTGTCGATTGTCCACTATGTAGGTTAAATGGATACCATGATTTTTAACAGTGATAGGCACTGGTGATGTGATAGTATAACTTCATTGCAATTCAATTTTTAAATGATTTAAAAGGAAAAATCGAGCACGACATTTGAGTTTGTATGTGATGATTGGAATAATTCATGGGCAGTGATTGATTTTGATGTTGAACGAAGTGGAAATAGTTTATTGGTTATACATTTGGGAATTGTTTGAAAATATCAATGGATAAATGAGAGGAGAAGAGCTCCACTATGGGCTATTGTGGAATGCATACTGTCTTTTTGATGATACTATGTTAAATATTTGATTACAACATTGAGAAAGTTAAATATGCAGAGTTGTTTGGACAGTACACAGTAATTGTTTAGGGTCTGAGTGGTCCTTTGGTTGGTGTGTTTCCTTTTGCAGAATGGTTTTAAGGATCACTGAATTAATTTCATGAAAATTAATCTCTCACCTTCCCTACCATTATTTTTATTTTTGCTAATTACAACCCCCTTGCCTTCCTACATTAATTTTTCACTCCCTGTTCTAAAATTAATTACAGTCAAGAAAAGTTTTGTATTGAAATAGTTTAAAGTCATTGGATTACATTGGTGTTCATTTTTGGTTGCATTACAGTTGATTGTTGTGATATTTTAGTAGTAACCATGTTTCTTTCCCCCTCATTTTATCATTTTTCGCTTAATACAAGCCCCTCACATATCCCAGGACCTTTTGTTCACCCCCTGCTCATTGACGATAGTTAAACAATTTTTATGGATTGGATTGCATGATCCTGATATGTTGTTGAGCCAAAATCTATTTCATATTTTTAAAGAGTTATCATGTATGGTTGTTTAAAATACTATTTGCTAATCCATCATGCATGCAGGAATGAGTTTTTTCAGCCGAGGTAGCCATGGCAGAGGCAACCGATGGAGAGGTAATTGGAACAGAGGCCCAAGAAGGCCAAGGTTCTCCATACACTTTGATGATCACTCACAAGAGATAGGCTAGTTGTTTCAGGCCATATTTTTCAATTGGATTGGGCAAGGGATAGTCCAACCTAGGCCTTAAAGCCCTCCTTTCCAAGATCCGCAAGCCCCTAGTATTCTCGTACCACCTCATGTCTCATTGCAACCCGAGGTTCCCAAAAATGATGGATGGCAAGAGATTGTCCATCCAGTAGTCTCCCAACATCATGGCTGACCCAATTTGTTACTACCTGCTCCCTCACCTATTAACCCCATTTTCTAAGTTGCACCTGTTCACTCACCAATTCAGTTTTCTCATGCTAAAAAAAGATTGAAAATCGAGGCCCACAATTCCCTTGACAAAGGAAAATCCATTGCTTCCCCTTCCTCTCCCTCCAATGGCTCTGATAAATCCGTGTCTTCCCAGATGCATTTGAGGGATGATTGTTCTCACGTGATCAACGATATTAGGCCTAAAGGCTCAGCGTAGCCAAAGGAAAATTCAGGAAAATCAAAGGTTGACATCAACAATCAAGGAAATATTGCATCTCAAAGTGGGAAATATGGCTTTTGAGTTTTTTTTATTTTATCTATTGTTGATGACAGTTGACTTCAAGAATTTTTGGACAGCATGTTTTATTTTTGGATATATGAGTAATTCATTTTTGAAAACAATGTCAAATATAAATGAGATAAGTTGTCAAATGTGCAAGTGATGAAGGGAGTCACAAGGAGAGTTGTTCTTTCTTAATTGACTAGTTATGTTATAATTGTTAAGAGATAAATAGGAGTTACAAGGGGTCCCACCTACTAGTTATTGTTTATTTAGAACCCTTATTATGAATTATTAATTTTTCCCCCTTAACTAAAAATTTGGTTGAGTTCTTAGTTAACTTAACTAATGAGGTGGTTCAACTACTTCAACCAATTCTAATTTTCTTAAAGGAAAAAGGAAAGGGGGGAACAAGGGGAAGATAGAAGGAGAAGCATACTAAGGTTTGATCTTTGAGTTTATGTTGATATAGTTCAGTTTGCATTCATTCATTAATTTATCACAATCCTAATTCTCTTTTATGATAGCAGGGTCTTATTGTAGACAACAACATTCAAGGTTGAATTACATCACTCAGACACTTGTTTTTCAGAGGTGGTGATCTATCTTTGATAGTCTGTGTAGACTTGTCTGTTTGTGAATTAGTTTTCATGACTGACAAAGGATATTGTGTAGAGTCGAGTGGGTAGAAATATGTGGCAAGTTGATCTAGCTTTTAGAGTTCAGTTTTGGTTTTATGTTAGAGGTATGTTTGTATGTTCCATCGGGAATGTCTGAATTTGAATTTGGTCTGGAATTTTTGTATGAGATTTTGTAAAGAAAATTACTCTTTGGTGAATTGGAATGAAATAAAGGATTTATTTATGTCTCATCTGTCTTTATTATCATCTTGGTGTCTTACTTCTATCTTTACACTTGTTTTCAACAACTATTATATTCAGAAAATCATATAAAAATGAATTTTCCAGCAAGCTTTTATGTGTGAAAAAGACTAGCCTAAGAACTTGTAATTGGTACTTGTGAGTTAGGATTTTATTTTTAATGGCTATAAACCTAGGGTGACATTCCCATCTATTTTTATTTAGCCAAGAAAAATCTGAAAAATCTTGACTAAGATCATTTCATATCTTTTTCTCAACACACACCTCTTGTTTATAACCTTTTACTTGGCCGGAGCTGGATTGATTCCATGAATACAATTGTGTCTACCATTTTATAGGATTATGATTCCTGCACAAAGGAAAGGTCGTTATTGTTGACCAACTGGCCTTCTTTAATTTCGATTCTCATACTAGCAATGTGTCTTTTATCTCAAAGACA
This sequence comes from Picea abies, assembly GCA_900067695.1. Lineage (NCBI taxonomy): Eukaryota > Viridiplantae > Streptophyta > Pinopsida > Pinales > Pinaceae > Picea > Picea abies. The sequence continues at coordinate 11,587 of CBVK0100043936.1, forward strand.
CCCCCCAGTTACGAGAATGTCGACATGGGTCTTTTAAAAGATTAAACCTTGATGGGTACATTTCCAATCCCACCACCCGATATTCCTCCTCGTTTTTTCGCTTCAATTAACATGATCTCGACCACTGTTTGTGAAACCCCTGAGTCATATGACCCATGGGTAGTACCCAGATCTAGTGACTACCTTCGTTACTGCGACAAAATGAATTTAAGTCTGATTGAATCCACTTATCAAGCTATTAAATCGGCAACCCCGTCTCCTTCTTCTCTCTATGATTCATCTCCCGATCTGTTTCACGTAATTTGTCCTAATGATGAGATGAGAATGTCAGTAATGTCTATGAAAGATACTCCATGGGATGATGGGAATCATTGCTCCATTCTCTTCCTAGAATGTGATACCATAGAAAGCTACCAATGGATTTCAACTTCGTCGAATCTTGTTGTCATTTCTTTCGTTTCTGAGTCAACACACGACATTTTGTACAAAGGGAACTTGAGTAACATTTCTCCTACCGTTCTTCTTGACATATCGATTAAACCCAGATTCATGGAGAATGTTCATATCAGGGTCTCATGTTGTATTGATGAGGTCCACATGTATAAAGCCCTTTTCCAAGAATTTTGTGACGTTTTCACCTAGAGTTATGAAGAAATGTCAAGTAGTGATCCTGATATTGTTGTGCATGAGATTAAGACATATCTAGATGCTAAACCTATTCGGTAGAGACTTCTCCCAGTCCATCCATGTAAAGTTGTTTCTATCAAGCTTGAGGTTGAAAAGCTTCTTAAAGTTGGCTTTGTCTATCCTGTGGATTTGACTGATTGGGTATCCAATATTGTTCTGGTAAATAAGAAACAAGGTATGATCCATGTTTGCGTAGCTTATAGGGATATAAATAAATCTTGTCCTAAGGACAATTATCCTACCCCTTTCATTGACCATATTGTTGACGACTGTGTCGGAAGTGAAATCATCTCCTTGATGGACGGTTTCTTCGGTTATAATCAAATTAATATTTTACCAGTGGATCAACACAAGACTTCTTTTATCTTTCCTTGGGGAACCTTTGCCTATCGTAAATTACCCTTTAGTCTCAAGAACGGTGGTGTGACCTTTCAGCACGCTATGTCTTATGTGTTTCATGATATTAATCACATTGTGCAACCCTATATTGATGATCTCCTGGCACATTCCATGCATTGCCAAGATCACCCGACACATTTAAGGGCCATTTTCATACATTGTCGTTATTATCACATACGTTTGAACCCACACAAATGTGTTTTTTGTGTGGAATCCAACTGACTTCTTGGTTTCATTGTGGTGATACATGGGATTTGGGTAGACCCCATGAAGGTTGAGGCTATTCTTAATATCCCTCCTCCTTTCACACTATGCCAGCTCCAAAGTTTGCAAGGGAAGGAAAACTTTTTGCGTCGTTTCATCCCCAATTACGCTAAACTGGTGAAAGGATTCAGTCGGCTACTCAAGAAAGGTTATGAGTTTGTATGGGATGATACTGCAAACAAATCCTTTGAAGCTTTGAAACTTTCCTTGACCCATACACCATTATTGTTTCTCCCTGACTATAGTCGAGATTACTTCCTCTACTTAGTTTCTTCGGACTCTACCATTTCTATGTTCTTAGTCCAAGAGGATGATTCACATGATGAACATGTGATATACTATTTGAGTCAGAGTCTCGTGACTAACGAAACCAAATACTTACATGTGGAGAAACTGGCCTTGGTAGTTGTTCAAGTTGTCCAACATTTTCTTCATTATATCTTATTATGCAGAACCACTATTATTTCCAATTACAATCCCATGCAACATATCCTTACTCGACAATTTCTAGGGGGAAAGTAATCCAAATGGATAGTTATTATTCAGGAGTTTGACTTGGACTTTGAATGCGCTAAGTCAAAGAAATATTTGGTTTTTTCCGAATTGATATGTGACCTTCCCTCTACTGAGACAAAAAATGTGGCAGAGGATTCCTTGCCTGATGAATCCCTTTTTCTGATCATTTTTTATGATGTATGGTATGGAGATATTATTATCTATCTCCAAACTCAAACTTCTTGGCCTGATCTATCTAGTACAGATCGTCGTCATATACGGTATCAAGCTCGTCAATACATCATCCTCAGTGATACCCTTTACTTTCATGGTATTGATTCTATATTTCGACAATGTCTCACCTACGATGAAGCTGAGAAAGCTTTGAACAACTGTCACTCTAGAGCATGTGGTGATCATATGTCTGGGTATGCCACTTCCCAAAATATCTTACGAGCAGGGTATTTATGGCCTTCTTTGTTTAAGGACTGCATTACTACCATCCATAAATTCCACAAGATAAGATGTCATCCTGCTCCCTTACATCCTATAGTTTTCGTTGGTCCATTTGCCAAATGGTGCATTGAATTCATGACATGTAACCCTCACTCAGTTGAGGGGAATGGATACATTATTGTAGCTGTGTATTATTTCACTAAATGGTCTGAGGTGATACCTACATTTGATAACACTAGGAAAAATGTAGCATTGTTCATATTCAATCATATCATTACTAGATTTGGTGTCCCCCAAGCTATCTTTACTGATCACGGTAGTCATTTTTGAAATTTATGATGTTTGAACTTACAAAAAATTTGGGCCTTCGTCATGAAAACTCGACCCCATATTATCCATTGGCCAATGTCCAGGTTGAAGCAATCAAAAAATTTCTCACTACTATGCTTCGACGGATGGTAGGAATTCATAAGTCAAATTGGCACATGATGTTCTTCTCGGCATTATGGGCCTATAGGACATCCATTAAGTCTTCCATGGGATTTACACTTTTCCAGTTAGTTTATGGTATTGAAGCTATCTTACCGATTGAATGTGAAATACCATCTTTGAAACTAGTCGTTCAACTTCTCCCTAACACCTCTGTTGAAAATGAGCATCGTTTGTATCTGATGCAACTAGACGAAACCTGTCATCGTGACACCTTAGTTATTGAAACTCAGAAAAAATGTATTAAATCCCAATATGAAAATAATGTCAAGCCACGTGTTTTTTCTGAAGGTGATCTAGTTCTTCTTTACGAGAAAGATCGTGATTTGCCAGGGGCTGGTAAATTCAAGCCCATGTGGCATGGTCCTTATATTGTCAAACAAGTGTTTGAGAAGGGAGCTTATGAGCTGGTTGATTATGATGGAGTCCCTTTGAGTGAACCCATAAATGGGATTTACTTGAAGAAGTACTATGCTTAAGTCATTTATGCATGAGTGCTTGTATTTTAGTGTATCATACTCTTGTGTGATTTTTCGTTGTTTGATTTCGACCTTTAGCTGCTTACCTTGCATTGTACTTGGTTTCCATATGTCAACGTCTTCTCTACCCTACCTCGACTTCGTTGATGGTGTTAGTCGTAGTAATAGAAACTTAGCGTCTACTGCTTGGAAAATTTATGCACCTACGGATGAGTTGATTAGTCTACATGGTGTTTTCCTTGGTCATGAAACTAACAATATCACGGAATATAGTGCAGTCATCGAATTATTGACCGAAGTTGTTTCACTTGGGATCCATCATCCTATTGTATGACTGGATTCATAGTTAGTGGTCCTACAGTTGAGTAATTTGTTTTATATCCGAAGTCCTACATTGTTAAGGGTATATTTACGAATTCGCCTCTTGGAACATCATTCTGATTACATTGAATATAAACACATTCCCAGATGTCTAAATACATTAACATATGCATTGGTTAATTATGTTTTATATAGACATTTGAGACATTTATAAAATCCAATCACACTTTGTATATACAACAAGTAAGATGGTAGAAGCTTCATATATATAACGATTAAAGTTTGCAAAAATTGTTTTTGTCCGAAGACCAAAATATCAAAAATGTGAATCACATGGCTTCATATACAATAGAGCATCAAGGATGTTGCTCGCTATAACATGCAACTTCCCGTGCTACTTTACGGAGAAGTCGATCGATAGAAGCAGACATGCCCATTGTGTGGCATTGGTAGTGCCTCAGAACATCATCTATAGAGGCATTGGGGATGTTCATTGTGAGCCCCTCAGGGTTTTGTTCTATGGTATCGTAGTCGATAGTAGCTACTCCTTCTACAACACCTCTCTCCCCTTTCCTCTAGATAGGGGATGATCCTGGAGGATGGTAAGGTCCCACATCTGCATCATCAAAGAGTGTTTGATTAGTCATCAGATAAACAACATAAAAAAAAATTTATATCTTAAAAATTAGCAAAAACATGATACAAACAAAATCTCCTTCTTACCTATGTCCCCCCATTGGGAACCTTTAGGAAGAGATAAGTTTGGATCTCCTCGGAAGTCCATCCCAGCGTATGCATAGTCATCGACCATGAGAATATGAGTTCTCAACCAATCAAAGAAAACATCGTTATGTCTAACGATAGGACCGGCTACATGTCGGGCCATGAGGTTGACCCACCTCTTCATTATCAGATCCTGTGGAGTAGGTATACCCCACTCTACCTGTAAGCACAAAAATGGGACCCTCTCTAGGAATAAGGATACCAAAATTGATTTGTATCCAAACTATTTCAATACACCACTAATGCACTTGGTTAGTGTTGTTTTTCATACTTTTGAGAACCCCTTCACACCATTTGAAAAATCGAGGCTCCATACACTCCAATGCATACTGAAAATAGCTATGAAGAGCCATATGGGGATCTGCACTCCCTTCCATCCGTGTGATGGTATAGAGGATGGTTTGTAGAGGCAAGTCTTGGACATCTCTTATAGTGACTTTACCATTATGCTTATGGGTACCAGGCACACAATGTTCACTGATATAGTGGTTCATGGTCTCGTCGCCACCCCTGCTACCTGTAAGTGTTACTCGGGACCCACAGTGAGATAGCCCGTTTAGAGGTAGATATCCTCAATATCTATCATAAGAGTGTGATAACCCACATGAAACGCCTGCTCGTTCACATCCCACATGTGAACTAGGTACTAGAGTAATCTCAGTTGGGCCCTCATACCTTGGATTTTAAAAACTTTCAACAACACACACTGTCAAAGGGCCATCACCATTCTCGGTTCATTCCCAAAAAAGTAGTCTTCCTCCTTGTGCTCTCTCTCGCGCCATTCCAAAATTTTGACCGTGGAAAACCTACAATGGAACCATAAAGAGATATTAGCATGATTATTTTCTTCCCAAGAGAATTTTTATTGGCAAATTCAACTTTTAAAACTTTTGGGGTTGTGCACGTCGCAGGCCAGGGCATCTGCACAGTGCGGAGTCGTAACAGGATGGCTATAGAGCCTCCTGCGATGATCCTAGATCGTCACAAGGCCCGATATAGGGTGCTTGCGACAACCTCTGTGCATGGGTACCCCTAAAAAATTAACTTAAAAGTCTATTTTTAACCAATGAAAAACAAATTTTAACCCATGAAAAAATGGAGGAAATGAAAATTACATGTTCTATGGAGATAGTTTGTTGAATGATCAGATGTGCCCTCCGCAATCCATAGTTGGAAATTGAGGTAAAAAGGGGGGTTTTAGCAAGGTTTGGGTGAAATGACAAATGAAATAGTGAAATGAGGTTTTTACCCATTTTTATTGATTTTTTCACTTTTTCATTTGTATTTTATATTATTTTATATGTTTCATCTAAACCCTGGAGTCCTAACAACTTTACAAGTGGTTGATTTTTGCAGATAAAACTCCTAGGAGTGAAACATTGAAACAAGGATCCTCTTTTTGTTTTGTTTTTGTACATTTCTCATATATCCTTTTAGGGTTTTTTAGGAAAAGCTCAGAGCAAGTCTTGATTTTTTCTCACGATCATGAAACCATGAGAATGAAATCAAGTAGTCTTATGTCATTTTTTTGAACTCATAATGGTAACACGAAAAAATAAACCTATGGAGTATCCTTTAAGCTCTTTTCATGCTCCATAAAAACGAAAAGATCGTCGAGTGACCTTGTTCTTTTCACGCTTGTAAAAGTATTTGAAAAAACATTTGATGAGCGGTAAGTTATCACTTTTTCAGTCTCATCAGATTAATTTACAAAAAAGTAAATGATGGAGTTCTCTTTAAGTGTTTTTCAGACTCTCTAAACATGAAAATCCTCTGAGTTTTCTTTCTTTGGACTCGTTAAACAAACATCGAAAGACCCATATGGGATCGAACCACTCCTTCTTAGGGTTTGTTAAACATACTCTGAGGGACTTGTCTAAAGGATGAGCTTACATCAGCAAGCATATGTAAACTCCTCAAGCTTGCATAAAAATAAAGAGGAACTCGCCAGAAATGGTGGGGGGGAATTGGGAAAGAAGTGTGTCTATCTATCTGTTTTAGTGACAGTAATAATCACTCTTGAACATGACACCCCCCTTCATCATTGTATCCGGGTTGGGAAATCCATTTGTCTCTCATTTGACCATCTGCATGTCCATATGTTGGGTCCTCCTTGAGTCAATGTTGCCAAGACCATTGTCATGTCATTCATATGTTCAAGAGAAGTCCAACCTGAATAAGCCTTATGTCGAGTTGGACATCTATAATTATAAATTTTCTACCATGTTGGCCTTCCCTGTGTCAGTTTCGAATCATCTCATACTCTGATCTACTTCAAATATGTTACTTATTTCATGTCATTGATGGGGGATACATCAAGGACCTCCTATGACAAGTCTTCTCCTGTCGAATTCAACTCATTATCTAGGAACAATACTTAGAAATCATTTAGTACCTTAGAGAATGTATGCCTCAATGGCAGGTTTCTTCGCTTTCGACAGTGGGTTCACATCATTGATTCCTGATTGGAATATTCCATCGAGTGTTTCACTTCAACTCGTTTATTCAAATTCGTTGGATTGTACTGGGGTACCTTGGGAGTCTTTGACATCAATGGTGATTTCCCTCGCACTTGTTAATGGTTTTCATTAATGACCGGTAATCGGGTGGTTTCTACCATGTTCGACTTCGACACCTATAATTGCATGGTTAGATTTGTACTTAGAGACGATGGAAATGAACACATTGGATCAAATCATTCTGTTCCAATTTGTGATGGAGTATTCATGATTTGTATTGACACGTAGATCCACTTTGTATGTCTCGTGGCTATGTCTGAATTTGAGTCATTTTAGAGCATAGATCCATAGTGTATTATGGTTGGCTATGTCGATTCATAATGACATTGATCCACAGTGTATATTTAGTGGCCATGAATCACTTGACAATTTGTAATCTTAGTATGGGAATGCCTACCTCGGACAATGGTATATTGTTATGTTGATGCTTAACTGTTTGCAGGTTCCCGATCGGTGTGCTCCTTGTTTCCGACACACACATTTTACAAAGTATTTCAGCTGTCACAAGTTCTAGCTTCATACTTTAGGGGGAATTTTGTTACACATTATTTTGTTCACCCCAGTGACCCATTTACAACATGTGTTCATGTTCCCAAAAAGAGTCTTTCTCCATGAGGAAAGTGATTGTCTTTCTCTTCTCAAAAACCCTATTAAGGAAGGTCATCGCAGGATGTACTATACATAGGGTGCGGCAATGCCTAATCATCGACCCCTTCTCTAAATCTAGGTTGCGACGTCTCCGAAGGCTGCACTACACCTAGGGTGTGACAATGTCAAAAGATAAGAAAAGGTCAATTTTCACGAATGTTCTAGAATGGGATCTTCTAGAAGATGAGGTGGCCTCTGAATGGTTTCGATCTTACTTGCTTCTTTGATTTGGTGGGATCATCCTAAACTCCTCAACCATATCTCTCTCACATTATATAAAGAGGGATCTCTCATGGAAAATACTAAGGTTGAATAGGCAAAGAATTGGATGAGGAATTCTACTTCAGAACATACTTGAGAGCTTCATTTCAGTTCATCAAGTCATTGTGGATCTTCTTCATTCAAGGTTGGAGAAAGTGTGTGTGTTGGAGCAAATGGTCATTGAAAGGGGACCTTGCGAAATCAAGGCTTTGGTTGTAATATCCACATTCATTTTAATATGATACAGTGATATGTTTGTTTCCCATAAAACTTGTCTTGTTTTATCGTATGATTCCCTGATCACATGCATAGGTTCTTGTTGAGGATATTGCATTTATTTCACTTTGGTTGACGTGTGTTCCCTTGCAGATTCAATATCACAGGAGTGTTGGAATGGAGCTAGGATGGAAATGGCAAGAGGAAAAGAAATTTAAATGGTATGTTGTCTATCTCTTGTTAAATAGTAAACTCAATAATTAGAACCTAGGGAAAGCATCATATTTTGTTGTGTTTTGTTCTAGATCCAGGTGAATTTAGGGAGATCTGTTTATGTCCACATTTACCAATTAATCATGTAACATGAACCATCAATGCTTGATGTTTCAACACTCTCTTTCCTATGGATTTTTATGTTTTGGTTTATTATTGTTATATTTGGGCATTTAATTATCTTGAATACTAATGTGTTTAATTTCAATAAGTATGTTTAAAAGTTAGTTATTTGTAACAACCTACCTTATGTGTTGAATGTTGTGTGCTTGATTATGTTATCTTTGTTATTAAATTATTGTTATAATTATGCATCAGTATTATTTTTTCTTAGGATGCATGTGTGTTCATATGCAGAACATGTTTATTAGTTAAATAGTATTAAAGACGAAAGAATTTGTATGGGCATGACCCAGATTAGGGTTGGGGATGCTAAAGTGTCTAAGGACATTCTTATAGCACTTAAGAAATGTGAAATATTATAAGAACACCACAATGCATATTGGATCTCGATCTCCTAATCACCATCATAAAAATAACCCAAGGGGTATTCTTTTTATAACCTCGAGATCTAACTAATTTCCACAGAATCTGGGAGATCTTATCCAAATGTGACCATCATATATTAGAGTTGACTTCACCAAATCCTCCCTATCGATTTATATCAACAAGGATGCTTGACCTGACCTCCTATGTATCCAACTCATATTCAATTATTGGGTTGGTCGATCCACCACCCGATTATCTTCAAATGTTGGTCAACTATCCGACCAACAGGAATGTCGACTACTAGACCAACTTGTGTAGTGTGTTGGTGAATATCCTAATCTAGTGTATCCATATGTAGGTAAACCTATCAACCAAATGAACCCAGTAGATGTGTTATGAACCATCAATGCTTAATGTTCCAACACTCTCTTTCCTATGGAGTTTTGTGTTTTGGTTTATTAGTGTTATATTTGAGCATTTAATTATATTGAATACTAATGTGTTTAATTTCAATAAGTATGTCTAACGGTTATTTATTTGTAACAACATACATTGTAGTTATCTTCCTCCTTATGTGAAAGTTGGTAGAGAAATCCTTGGAGTAGAACATTGGAGAAAGTATTTGTGTGAAGGATATACATCAAACATTAGGATCTAGGTTGGTTTCCTTCCATATCATTACAAGGTATTTAGTTATTTACAAGTTCTTAACTCCTTTTTGGAATAGAGTTGGTTCTTTGGGTCAATCTCTTTGTTTTTTCTTCTAGCCCAATAATAGGAGTTCATTCTCACTGGCTATTCAACCATTCATTCAGAAAGTGGTAGAGCCAATGCAATCTTCGGCCAATCCCACTCTTCTTCTGGGGAATGATGTGTCTATCAACTATGTATTTATCATTTATAGTTTAGTACCTTCTGAACAAGGGGACTTTCCACTCACTTCGATCATGCTCCCTTCAAATTTGAAGATTGTTTCTTTTGATTGGAGTAATCTTGTTGAGCCTCATCCTCCTTCTTATATGACCTTCCAAATAATGGTTGAAGTAAATTAAAAAATAATTTACCGATGTATTGTAGATGAAGGAGCTTCCAAAAGCATTTTTTCCTCTTGAACTTGGAAAGATTTGGTTTCTGCCAAACTTATGTTATCTACTAGGGAGTTGTTGGATTTCGATAGAATACCTAGTGAATATTTTTGGATTATTCCTCAGTTTCCTATCACGTTAGGTTGGAACACTTTCATAGTTGATATGATAGTGGTGTCAAGCCCTTAAAACTTTAATATGATTCTTGGGCATGATTATTTTTATGCTATGAAAATTGTGGTGTCTACGCTCTTTCTGGTGATGAATTTTCCTAACAACAGAAACATTATCACTATTGATAAACTTTCATCCAATAATCACCATCCTAATTTATCTTTATCTCAGGTTACCCCTTTGTATGTTCCTAGTTTTTGAGTAGACGTTTCCCTTCCATGGGTGAATTATGTGACATATTATCCTCAGTGTTCAATTGCTTTTGGGAAGGAACCTTTACAGTCATGTTTTCCTTCTCGATACAAGGTCTTGGAAATGTTGGAGTTACTTCACACACACCTAGGATTTATTTTTCCTAAGTTTTTTCCTTGTGTATTAGTCATAATTAGTCATTATCCAGTCTCCTATATTTTAGGGGAGAATATTCCACCTGGAGAATATTCTCTTTTAGTTGACACTTCAATTTGACTAGTTGAGTTGAGTTTAGATGTTGCATTGGTTTTGTCACCATGCAACATTGGGATCATCACCAACTCACTAGTCTTTGTTCAGTCAGTTAATTGAAGACTAGTTGACTAGTTAACTGAGCTAGGTGGCAGTTCACTCCTGTAACTGCCTGAGAGACTAGACTAGGTGGTAGTTTACTCTTGTAACTATTGGCGTGTGTCCAGATCAATCTATACCACCACTATGTCTCATTATTTACTCATGTATCCTATATATATTGTAAATCATTCACTCTTTATGTGTGGAATACGGTTAATGAGAATTCTTCCATTCTTTCTATCGTGCTTCTTCTTTCTCAATTTCTCTCTACAAAAGTGTGTAGTATTTTCTAGCTAGATCTATTATGTGCAGGTTCAACACATTTATAGGAAATTGATCATGTGATAATTTATTCCAATGGGGGCACGAAATCCCTTTCTTTCCCCTATTGGTTTGATCAATCTTGAGTTTCATTTTGAGTTTGATCTTACTATTGTTTAAACATCGGGCCTTGGTATTTATGATTCTTTGAGTCCTAGTTCACATGATTTCTTGGATGTTGAATTGCCTTCATATGAGACTATCCTTGAAGCCATTATTATAGATGGTCGATCATGGGAATACATACATCGTGGAATTTTATTTATTCCCAAACTGGAAACTTTACAAGTTCACTACCGAAGAAACTCTTGTCCTGGTCTTAGCAATAGGATTTTCTTGAAGAATTGTTTTGTATAATCTACATGGTTATATGGTGCTTTGTATCATATTGTACTTTTAGAGTTTTCAAGTTTTGTATTCCATAACACATGTCGTTATCATAGGTTTATATATTGGATTTATTAACTTATGGATGTGCATTGTTGGAAATATATATAGGACTTTGGAGACATTTTTCTTTGGTGACTTTTCATCGTCTCGATCTGTTTTAATAGGTAATGATATCAAAACTAGCATATAGGTTAATTTTTTCCCTCCATGCATTTTGCATTATCCCTTTCTTGGTTCATTTTTCCTTAGGATATACCCCACTGAGTTGCAACAGAGATATTTATTTGTTGTTGAGAAGTTTGGTAATTCATGTTGTAGAGACTAACATTCATGGGTTCCCTAGTTAAAACCATGTTCTCATTTTAGAACCCATGTTGAAGTATTTTCATAGGCCCGGGAGCCCTATTTAGTCTCACCGTGACTTTTCGATGAAGCCTCATAACTTATTCTCATTCTTATTCTAGCTAATACCTCATGGGGCTCCCCAATTTTTGTGTTAATTGTCACTTCATTACATTCCCACTTTCCCTTTTAAGCCTAATGTCGGTTTCGTCTTGATGTCATTTATCTTGTTTCATATGCATTCTCTAATTTTCTATCATTGTATGAATTTCCTTTGTGACTTGACACCTACATCCCTAGAGGAAATATTCCCTCGAGTGTCCATATCCTACACACATTCCTTGCATTGAGCATAGGTATGTTCCCTATGCTTGGGACTAGTTTTTCTTGTCTGCGACACTTGTTTCCCCCACTCTATAATATCATTCTTTTATTCTTTTTCGGGATTTTATAATATGAAAAATAAAATAAAATATAAAATATAAAATAAATAGGATGGGAAAGAGTCAAGTTATTTGTTTTGTTTGGCAGTAGTCATGTTGACCTTGAACAAAGAGATAAGTATTGAATCTTCATATTAACAGATTGGATTTAGTATGGCCTTAGAAATTTGATCTATGTTATTTGAGTCTTTAATCCTCCAACTAGTTATCCTTCCAATCACTATGGAGAGTTTATTGATGCCTCCTTTGTCATAGACTTATGTCATCGTTCATTCTTGAGTATATTCTACCAGAGTCACTTTTTGTGTCATGCTTTTTTGCAATGGAAGTATCAACCTATGTAGGAAACTCCTCATAATTCCATTGACTTCTTGTTGGTGGGTTAGATCTTATCGACTATGACAAATTGCTCTGAGATTTTGACCTAGAGTAGTACCCTATGCCTATTTACATCATTGATAGGTTACCTTTCACTCAATAGATGAGATTCCATCATTGGTCAATGACTCAGTGGTTTCACATGTGTTCGACGTAAATAAATTATTCACACTTTGGGATTCATGTAGTACCTTGGTTTCCATTTTCTTCATTGGTGGAATTCCTCACCTCTGTCAGTGGTTTTCATTATTGGTCGTTCCTTAGAGGGTGTCTTCCATGCACTATTCCATTTGGTGCATGCCTGATATGTACCTACTTGTGTGTCCATCCAAAATTTCATCTGAGTCCTTGAAAATATTTGTCCTTCTATTCTTCCTCATGTTGGATGATGGGGGATGCCTTAATTCCCTCCTTCCAATGAATCTCTTCCCATCGATTTTTTATCATTTTCTATAGGATTTGGATCTGTAGTCATCAGTGGCAGGTTCCCTCAGTATTGACAGTGGAAATACCTCAATGTTCCTAGATCGATATATTCTACAAGGATTCGATGCCAACTCATTCATTCACACATGTTAGAATGTACTAGGTACCTTGATGCTCATTATCATTATGAGTGGTTTTTCTCATATTTGTTAACGGTTATACATCAATGGATGGTAATCAAATGGTGTCTCACTATGTTCAACTTCATCTCATCTATTTTCATGGTGTAGAATCATACCATCGGTGGTTTGATTTGGAGACCTTGGATTTATAGTAGCATCACCTCTTTTATGCTTCTACCTGATTTATATTGGGAAATACAAGTTCCTTTCTATGACATTGGTACTTCTAAAGGATCAACTTGTACATATATCATTCTTTTATATCCTCCTTTCATTATGATACATAGATCCACTATGTATCTCTCAGTGGCTATGATCTCTTTTGACATGGATCCACTATGTATTCATTTTGTTTGGCCATGATCACTGATTATATGCATATCTCATGGATCCACAATGTACATGATTCGGTAGGCATGATTTTTTCACTCTTGAGCATGGGTATTCCCACCTCAAGAAGAGATTACTATTACTCATTTTCTATTGTAGGTTTTGTTCTAGAATTGTGTTCAATGAACTCTACCTAGGTCCACTGCACACTCCCCTCCTGGATTTTATAATGTATTTCAACCATCATTTTATTTTCTATCCTCACACATTAGGGGTTATCTGTTCTATCATGTTTTTACACTTGCATCATATATGCATATATTGGCCTGATAGCTAAATCCCTTTCCTGTTTGCAGACCATAATTCCCCCTTTCCTCCTCAAAATTCTTTAAAAGACCCATTTTTTAATCCATACATTCCTTAATTGTTATGAAACATGCGTATGTACTCTATTTCTCTTCAATAGACCGTCTATGCATTTATTTGGCTCAAAAAAAATTAAAATTGCAAATTTTGGGGTGGGGTTTATGAGTTCCTATGATTCCTGACCCCCTGTAGCTTGTCTATAACTACTCTAACCAATTGTTTGGAGTATAAAAGGATGCCAAGGGGTAGAGGATAGAAATCAATCATTGGAGCATCATTATTCTAGCCTTTTTTTCTAGAGTCTACAAGCCCCTTTTCCCATTCCTACAACATATTCCCTTCAGTTCTGGGAACCCTTGTTTCCAACCATATTTACTCATTTATCCCTTCAGAGAGAGACTCATTATGTTTCTTGGACCTATGATGAAAGAGTTCGAATGTGTGAGTTAGTACTTATGGACCCAAGTGGAGAAACCTAGATGCTAGTTCTGGAGTAGTGTCATAGTGGTTACAATTCGTATTGTTCCTTGACTTTGTTGTTATCATAATAAAGAGATATATTTCATGTCTAGTATTTTTTTTGGTTTTATTATTTTTATATTTGACCATTGAATTATATGAAATACTAATGTGTTTAATTTAAATTAGTTTGTTTAAAAGTTAGTTGTTTGTAACTACCTACCTTGCAGTTCTCCTCTTCCTTGTGTGCAAGTTATTAGAGAAATTCTTGGAGTGGAACGATGGAGCAAGGATTCACATGAAGGATCTACATCGAACGTTAGGATCTAGGTTGGTATCCTCTCCTCTTGTTACAAGTTAGTTATTTATTTAGTTACAAATTCTTAACTTCTTTTGGGAATAGAGTTGGTTCTTTGTGTCAAACGCTCTGATTTTCCTTATATCCTAGCCATAGGAGTTCATTCTCCACAAACACTGAGCACTATTAATTTTTTCTTCTTAATGTAACCCACAATATTCAGGTTTTGATGTGTTGACAACCCTACCAATGCAAGAATAAATATTTCACAAATGTCTGAATCAATGTTGTGCACCATTTCAACCTCTACTTCCTGCTCTTTTAAGTTTGACAAGTTCTTCCTTGTTTCTTTCTATAGTGGCCTCGAATTCCTCTTCACCATTATTTTCCAAGGTGAAAATTATTATTTCTTGACATTTATGCCTTTTTTACCATTTGTTGTTACAACCAAATCATATTCCTTTTTATTTTCTTTCCTCTATTTCCTTTGGTGACATTATCATAGGTTGAGGTAAGGTTGTCTTATGAACCCCAAAATGATCTTTTCTTCATACATGTGCTCTAAGGGTAGAATTGTGTGTAGCCTTATCATTCAATTGAATATGACAAGAAAATTTCCTAGCCTCCATAATATTTTCACAATGTTTTAGGAAAAGCTCATGTTTAATGTCTTCTCTTAATCCACCCATGTAAGATTCCAACAAATGCTCATCAATTATGTTATCCACCATTTTGGCCAATACTTGTAATTTTGAATTATAATCTTCAATATCACCTAAGTGATTTATTCTTATCAATTGAATAAAGTATTCTTGTTCCCAAACTTTCCCATATTGTGCTTCTAAGTCTCTTGTAATAAACTCCAAGTATAATGATAAAAGGGGGCTTTCTTTTAACTACCCATTGATACCATTGATATGGTTTTATCTCAAAGTTCAAAGTTTCTATGTGAATCCTTTGCTTATCATCCATAATACTATGTAGTTCAAAATATTTCTCTATTTGGTTCACCCAAGTAAATACCTATGTTCCATCAAACTTCCTTAATTCAACCTTGGTAAGGTTCACTCCTTTTGGAGACCATCCATAAGTAACTCCACTATTGGAGTTAAATCCCCCTGGAAAATTCTTATTATTGCAAAGTTGCTCAATCTAAATACTACCTTTATTTTCATGAGTCCCTTTAGACACTTTGTCAATTTTAGGGAACCTCCCATCTAAGGATTCTATGATCTAATTTTGTTCCATTCCATCCATGTTTTTTTCTTATTCCATCTTTGTTTTCATCAGTTCCATCTTTTTTTTCATCTATTCCTTATTCACATCCATATTCCTTTCCATTTATGTTTGAGTATTCATCAAATCATCATGTTTCACTAGCATGTCCTTCAATTCGTTGATTTGAATGTCCAATTTGGATAACTAGTTTTATATCTCCTCATTTTCTTCATGAGTCATGGAGGAGATTTCTAGAGGTTTAATTAGTAAAAAAAAAATTGGATCCTTCTTTGGAGCCATGGAAAAAATTTAATGGGTCTTAACAACAAAAGAGTGTCAAGCGCTATATCTCTTTGATATATGTTCAAAGTCCAAAAACAGTTCTTGGCCCAATATCTCAAGGAACTAACTATAGATTATTATTTCTATGGTATCCCACTAGCAACCTATATTAAACAACAACTTGTGGAAATCAAGGCATATCATAGAGTTATGATGTCATCACAATAGAATCATTCTTGCTCTTTCCATCTTATAGAATCCATCATCTGTCCTTTCTAGATAGATCCATCTTCTCACCATTACATATCCATACATTTATTATGAGGTGTTATCATAAAAAATTCAATAAGAAATTTTGATGTCGTGGCAGTCCCAGCCCCCGCCCAAATCAAATTTGGAATTCCAGAACCTTCCAGAAGGTAGTGTGGCTAAGAGGATACGATTTCCTCGAAATACATAATAGGGTTTTTTTTAATAGATTTTAGCGAATGGAATAGATCAGATCTAATTGATACGATCCTTAATGTATTTTTTGATATATATGTAATCTTGTAGGCATTGTGAGATATGGACCAACATAATGTAAAATAAGGCCAAGGATGACCAGGCTTAGTGAGGCCTTTGTAAGTAATTGTTAGCGATATTTCTTGTAACGGGAGGTAAAATGTGAAGGAATGTGTTAAAAACCCACTTACCCTAAGTTTGGGATGCAAATGCATCTGAGTTTAAATGAAAATCAAGTTTGGACGGCAAAGATTCGCGCGCCTGGATCAATGGTGCACATAGGATTCCGGAGCCCCCCCGCCTTTCTACCTTTAAGCGGAAGGGGGGGTCCAGAATCGAAGGCGCATCTCTTCAACGGCTATGATCGGAGCGCTCAGATCAACGGTGCTCAAGGTAATTCCGGACCCCCCCCCCGCCTTTCTACCTGGGGGGGGGGGGGGGTCTAGAATCGAGGATGCATCTCTCCGATGGTTGCGATTGGGGCACCCAGATCAACGGCGCAAAAGAAATCCAGACATCCTCTGTCTTTCTGCGTTTAATCAACGTGGGGCCCCCTTTCTTGTCGTGTCATCTCGCCATCTGTTTTCTACCTAACCGTGTGATGAGGCTCGCTCCCTTTAGTCCTTCCTCATCCTCTGACATCTGTCCACCTCCCCTTTTTTGGTCCATGTGGTTCCTTCCCCAATCTCATCGTCCACTCACCACCCACCATGTGTCCCTCTCACTTCACACGTCAGCCTTAACGTGCCCATTATATCTCAATCTCCTGCCCCCTCTTCTTATTTCCTTCTTCCATGTATCTTCCCCTGTAACCTCCCTCACACCTCATCACTTCATATCTCACTCTCATAGTTTTGGTGCCACCACTCCCATTATGCGCCCCATCCTTCGCGCTGGCCTCCACGCCTATTCATCAGGCCGATCAGCTAACCCAGGTGGCAGCGCGAAGGGTCTTCCATGTCCTAAAGATGCCGAGTTGGTCGGGCCATCCTCAATCCCAATGAAGCAGTTATTGAAGTAGTTGGTGGTGGTTCGACATCACCTCCGCCATAATGGGAGAGTCCAGCGACGAATTAAAGGCACGTCGATTCGCCCACGGAACTGTCAGGGGTTTGATTGCATCTGCCATAAGTTGCACGATAATTCAGAGATGGCAGCTACAGATTGTCAGAAGCCATGCAGATGCAATGTGTTTAATGCAACGTCTTGATTTTGTTGTTTTTTTTTTTTGAGTATATGTAGGCATTTCCTCCATTTTTGTATCTATCGATGGTAGAGCAGAGCTCCCAATTGTAATGTTTTAACAACCATTCTAGTTCCCTGGTTGTGCATCTGTATTTGAGATTTCTTGTTTTATGACAAATAGTTTTCCTACTTCACCTTTGCTTTCGTCTCATGCCAGAGAGTTCATGATCGAATGATTCGCATGGATTGTTGCAGTTATGTTATAATAAAGGATTTGGTGTTGCATTATTGTTTTCTCTGGTCTTCTGCGTTTGAATGTAAGAAGATCTTGCCTTTGGACGGTTCTTCTCACAGTCTGTTAGGAACCTGATGTTTATAACAGACCCCTGCACTCTACTCATACAAGTCTTCCCCCCTACTCACCCTTATTACAACTCA
>CBVK0100043937.1:0-12610 GCA_900067695.1 Picea abies
TATATATATATATATGTTGATACTTATGCTCATAAGCCGTGAAATTGTGAATGATTTCAGTGCAATAATCTCTGTATGGTGTTTTGATCAGTACTGGTAGTTTCATGTTTATAATGGAAAGACTACATATGGCTTATGTTTTCATAAATCACTATTTATATGCATAATTTTCTAATTAAGACTTCATGTCTGATTCTCGAGAGAGAAATACCCTTATCTGCCTCATATAGTATCCTGGGTAAACCTCCCCATAGAGATACCCTCCTTGAAAAGCCCATTAAGAACCTGGAAAGAGGATGTGAAGGCGCAAGGCCTTAGTAACCCCCATTAAGAACCTGGAAAGAGGATGTGAAGGCGCAAGGCCTTAGTAACCCTGCACAAGGAGGAACGATCCTCTTGAAATCCCAAGATGGCTGTGTAGGGATAAGTATTGTTTGACGGGCGAGATCCTGTTGGAAGATTTATGGTCACTCGTGACCATTAGATTGGAAGGAGAAGAGGGGGCGTTAAATGCCTCAACCCCTTTCCTTTGTTTTCATGAGTAGCGAAGAGATCGAAACCCACTCAAGTCCTAGACTTGACGAAGGAGAGCAATAGATGTGTTGAAGACTCTTTTAAGAGTCAAACCCAGGAGAAAGAGCGCCAAGCTCCCAAGTCCCTCATAGTTGATGAAGCTTAGGACAAATAGCACCTGGTCAGATGTACCAACCCTGTAGGAATTCACAGAGGTCGAGGAACTCTTTCACAGCTTTAGAGTAGAGAAGCCCGGGAGGGATAGCGTCGTTTTGTGCACGGAGCCATAGTTGTGAAGGTCGTAGAGGATAAGTAAAGGCTGAGACCTTTGATACTTAATAAATCTTCCAAGGAGAAGAAAGAGAAGTGCATGCTCAAGGAAGAGCTACAACTGCCGTTAGATTAGATGGAGTGAAATAGATCTGGGTCGTCGAAAATGTACATCCAGATGCACACAGAAGAGAGGAGAAATGGACGACAGAGACACTTCGAGATAGAAGTGGCGAACAATCGATAACCGTTGGATCTTGCAGAGTTGCAAGGCAGTTAGGGTTGGGTGCTTCAACCCACAAAGTCACGAAGTGAGAAACGCGAGGAGGAGAATCTGAACCGTTGAATCTAGGAACGGGAGGACCGTTGGATCAGAACTCCGTGGAGATATCATATACCGGGAGTTCAGGGGTTTGGAGGTTGGAAGGGGCCACTTTTGACCGTAGAATTTGTGAAGTGCCAAGAGCTGAGGCTCGTGAGAACACGTGGTATATCCATTAGGTGAGACCCGCATGGCCGACGGGTGGACACATGTCGCCTGGGAAGGAGTCAACATTCTGTTGACTTCTTGTGTCTCGGAGGTTTGCGAGGTAGAAGCACGAAGGCTCGATGCCCTAACTCGCGAGGTGGCGAGATGCGAGAAGAGTGAAAATGAAGTCAAACCATCGTTGACTTTCGCATCTCGGAGATTCGTGAGGTAGGAGCACGAAGGATCGACGCCCCAAATTCTGAGGTGGTGAGATGCGAGAAGTGTGAAAAGGAAGTCAAACCATCGCTGACTTTTGCATCTCAGAGGTTCGCGAGGTAGGAGCACAAAGGCTCGACGCCCCAACTCGCGAGGTGGCAAGATGCGAGAAGAGAGAAAAGAAAGTCAAACCATTGCTGACTTTCGCGTCTCGGAGGTTCGCAAGGTAGGAGCACGAAGGCTCGACGCCCCAATTCGCGAGGTAGCAAGATGCAAGAAGTGCGAAAAGGAAGTCAAACCATCGCTGACTTTCAGGGTTTAGTAGAGTAAAAAAACTCAATGCTCTGGTAGCGCCATGTCACGAGGAGTGAAAGGACGCCACACTGGTTAGGCCTGTGGCCATAACCGCTGATCAGATGAGTGTGGTTAAAGGATGGCAGGGTCTGTATCATGTCCCGTAAGGACTCAAGGAATTCTATTCTTTGGAGAAAATAAGAAAAGGGGCGAAAAGTTTTAATTTCCATAGTGGGTATGTGACAAATTGGTATTAGAGCATGGTTACAGCACTTGGCCTGCTTGGGCTCATGAATGAGTTGCGCAAAAGCTCCGTTCGAAACACTCGTAAGAGGAGTAACCCTTTACCTTAAACCCTTTTATATTCAAAGGGTCAAAGTTTGAAAATAAGAACCCAACTGTGTATGCATGTGAAAGAATTATGAATTTTTGCGTGGGTTATAAAAATGTATCTAACTATTGACTAACAACTAACGTTTGTCTTTTGCACCCAAGCGGGCGATCAGCCACGGGAATTTACAGACGCAAAGAATGGTGACTCATCAAGAGGTGGTAGAGGGCTCCCACAATAGAGACGAAGAGTCTGACGAAAGAAGGGAAATAGGGACCCCTCCAGATCTAGCTGAGACTGTGAGGAGTCTCATGGTCGAGTTGCAAAGATGCAAGGCCGACAATGAAAGGATGATTAAAGAACAAGAAAAGCAGACATAAATTAACGCAGTTTTACTACAGAGTTTATCCGATCTGCAAAGACAAATGCAGCATGAACCTGAAACTTAGAAACATGGTTATGTCAGTGGCCACACTGAGAGGATCACCTCGAAAAAGGCCAACCCCAGAGGTAAGGGATCAGTGCCAAGTGATTTCTCTGAGAAGGAAGATGGCAATTTAGAAGACTCTTCCAGTAGCAGAACTAGTTCCTATTCTCGAAGAAAACAGAGGAAGCAAAAGACTTCCAAGGGTCATAAATTTGAGGAATTCAGAAAGGCCAAACCACCCTCCTTCGATGGTGAGATAAAGAAGGGAGAGGAAGCAGAGGCATGGCTGCTTGGACTAAATAAATATTTCAGAGTCCATGATTTTTCAGAAAATTTGAAGGACCAAGTAGCCACCTTCAATCTGAATGGAAAGGCTTCCATTTGGTGGGAAGATATTAAGAATGTGAAAGGGGTTCGCGAAGAGGATCTGTCCGGGAAACAGTTTGAGAAACACTTTCGGAAGAAGTATTTGTCGGGAAAATATTTCGACGAGAAGACAAAAGAGTTTTATGAACTCAAACTAGGGCAACTCACTATAGAGGAATATGTCAACAAATTCCTCGACTTGTTGAGATATGTGCCTTATATAAAAACAGAAAAGAAAAAGGTGCAGCGCTTCATCAGTGGGCTACCCAAGGACTACCGGAACAAAATTGAATTTGATGAGCCAAAGACCTTAGAAGACACCATTCGAAAGACAACATATTGTCAGGAACAGTATGGACATCGAGCAAAACCTCATGAAGGATGGAAACCAAAGAATAGTTCAAGGTTTCAGAAAAAGGGGATTAAATCCCCAGGATTTAAGAACTATAAGAAGAACCCAAGAATGAACTTTCCAGCCCGGAGTGTACTCCAGCAGAACTTTCCCTCATCGTGCGGAAGTAAAATTTCTGGACCTGTACCAGTAAACTCTGATAACCCAAAGAGAGAACCTTTGAAATGATGGGGTTGTGGAGAAGAACATCCCCTAATAGACTGTCCACACCGACAACAGAATAGTCGGAGGATTTATAACATCCAAGAAGCTACTACAGTCAATGATGTGGCAAGGAGTGTGCCGCAAATTTATGCAGCCTTAGATAGTAACCAAGCTGACCATCAAGCTTCAGTGGTGGAGATAGAGGGTATGATCTCCAACCATCTAGTGTCTATTTTGATTGACCCTGGTTCAAATTTGAGTTATATAGCCCCTAAAGCTATTGATAAGTGTAAACTACAACCACAAAAACAAACCAAGCCATGGTTGGTACAGTTAACCACTAGCACCAAAAGAAGGGTAGCAGAGGTCATACCAGCCTGCCAATTGATGTTGGGTGAATTTACCACCCAAGCAACCCTTAATGTATTACCCCTCGGACCGTACGATCTATTGATTGGTATGGACTGGCTAGCCGCCCATAAAGCCAGATTGGACTGTTACCATAAAACCTTAGAATGTGTGAGCAAAGAAGGAAAAAGGATGACCCTTCAAGGGATCCGAAAAGCTGTCTCGGTAAGACAAATATCAGCTCTGCAAATGAGAAAGTATTGCTGAAAGGGATGTCCCCTATATGCAATACAGGTGTCGGAAACCATAGAAGGTGACAAACCCAGCCTTGAAGATCATCCTACCCTGAAAGAATATAGAGATGTGTTTCCAGAAGAGGTATCGGGTCTACCTCTCAGAAGAGACATAGACTTCTCGATAGAACTCGCACCGGGAGCGGTGCTGGTGTCTAGGACACCCTACCAGATGAGCACACCCGAGTTAGTTGAACTCAAATTGCAATTAAAAGAAATGATGGATAAAAGTTATATTCGGCCTAGCGTGTCTCCATGTGGAGTGCCAGTCCTGTTTGTAAAAAAGAAGGATGACACCCTTAGACTGTGTATAGATTATAGACAACTCAATAAGGTAACCATAAAGAACAAGTACCCCTTGCCCAGGATGGATGATCTGTTTGATCAATTGGGAGGTGCGTCTATTTTCTCAAAGATCGACTTGAGATCGGGATACCATCAAGTCCGAATCAAGGGTGAAGACATCCATAAAACTACCTTCTGGGCGAGGTATGGTCACTATGAGTTCGTGGTAGTGCCATTTGGGTTGACCAATGCCCCTGCCACTTTTATGTGCTTGATGAACAATGTACTCGATAAATTTCTATATAAATTTGTGCTAGTTTTTATTGATGATATATTAATTTACTCTAAGAATAGAGAAGAGAATGAAGAGCATCTTATAATTGTGCTGCAAGTGCTAAGAGAACATCAACTCTATGCCAAATTCAACAAATGTGAATTCTTCCATAAGCAAATACATTACTTAGGCCATGTTCTCTCCGAAGAAGGAGTAGTGGTAGACCCTGACAAAATCAGGTCTATCATGGAATGGCCTACCCCAAAGGATGTTTCAAATATCAGATCCTTTATGGGATTAGCAGGATACTATAAGAGATTTATAAACGGATTCTCCAAGATTGGTTGTCCAATCACTGCCCTCCAGAAGAAGGGGACAAAATTCCTGTGGACATAGAAATGTGAAGAAAGATTTCAAACCCTGAAACATCTATTGACCCATGCACTCGTGCTGAAAATCGCCGACCCATAAGCTGACTTCCTCGTGTGCACAGATGCCTGTAAGGAAGCGCTCGGAGGAGGCCTCATGCAGAAAGGAAGCGTGATCTGCTATGAATCCCAAAAATTGAACGAGCATGAAGTCAACTATGTGACCCATGATCTAGAACTGGCTGCCATAGTGCATGCCTTGAAAATGTGGAGGCATTACCTCCCGGGAAGAAAATTTGTACTTATGACAGATCACTGTGGATTGCGATACCTCTTTGATCAACCAAAGCTCAACGTCAGACAGGCTAGATGGATGGCCCTCCTTAGCGAATTTTCTTTTGAAATCAAACACATTAAAGGAAAAGAAAATAGGGTTGCCGATGCCCTTAGCAGAAGCATGAAAATAATTCACCTGGCAGCAGTGAGCACCTGTGAGACAGATGTCAAGGAAAGAATCAGAAATGCACAAAGGACAGATCCATTTGTTCAGACCGTGACCATGTACCTACAGCAAAAACCCGCCAGAGTAAAATATGATGGCTATCAGTTGACCTAAGGAGGTCTGCTCACTTACAGAAACAGATTTTATATTCCAGCGTGTGATGACTTGAAGAGGTTCATTATGGATGAACTACATAAAAGACCCTATACTGGTCATCCAGGACACCAGAAAATGATCACTGCCACTAGGAAACAATTTTATTGGCCTAGATTGAAGAAAGACATAGCCGAGTACCTAGCCAAATGCATAGAGTGCCAACAGGTTAAAATAGAACATTGACACCCAACATGATTATTTCAACCTTTGCCAATCCCAGAATGGAAATGGGGAACCATCTCCATGGATTTCATCATTGGATTACCAACCTCAACCAAACAGAGTGACGCCATTATGGTGGTGGTGGATAAATTGAGCAAGTCTTCTCACTTCTTCCCCGTCAAGTCGACCTGCAAGGCAATCGATATCACCTAGGTATTCATGAAAGAGATATTCAGACTGCATGGCATGCCGAAAGAGATCGTGTCTGACGGAGACATGAAATTTACTTCCAACTTTTGGAAATCACTGATGGTTGGTTTAGAGACCAAGTTGTTGTTTAGCACCACCTATCACCCTCAAACCGATGGATAGAAAGAAAGAGTGAACCAAATATTAGAAGACATGTTAAGGATGCATGTAATGCATCAACCCAAGAAATGGGAAGACTACCTGCCACTAGTATAATTCGCCTACAAAAACGGCTACCAAGCATCCCTAAAGATGAGTCCCTTTGAGGTCATCTATGGTAGGCCGTGTAATACTCCAGTCAGCTGGAGTAATCCCGTAAATAGGATATCTTTTGGACCCAATATGTTAAAATAAATGGAACAACAAGTGACTCAGATAAAACAAAATCTGAAGGTTTCTCAAAACCGATAGAAAGTTATGTCGACCAAAAGAGAACTCCAAGAGAGTTCAAAACGGGAGACCATGTATATCTCAGAGTTAGGCCCAGGAATAGTTCCCTGAAATGGGAGCTTGTGCCAAGTTGGCACCTCAACATTATGGACCCTTTGAGGTTCTAGATAGAGTGGGACCTGTATCCTATCGACTAGCACTTCCTCCCATAGTCAAAGTACATAATGTTTTCCATGTTTCATTATTGAAGAAATATGTACATGATGTTAATCATATATTTGATTGGTCTGTGATTCAGGTGGAACCGGAGGGAGAATTTCTACCAGAACCCCAATGCATACTGGACAGAAAGGAAACCCCGCTCCGGAACCGAACCATTGTACAGGCCAAGGTGCAGTGGAAACATTTTGGCCCAGATGAGGCTACATGGGAAATGGAGGATGCCATGAAACATGCATATCCGATTTTGTTTACATATGTACATGCAGGTCATGTTGATAGATAGAACATTGAGGACGATGTTCCTTTAAGGGGGAGGGAATTGTAACACCTTGTTTCCCCCAGTCTGTAAAAATAAATATACTGGCTAAGTATTGTGGCAAACTCAAAAATGTGAATGTGTGATGCAAATAGACCTTGTGAAAACAATCGATGAATGTGAATAATATTATGAATATATATTGCAGAACTGTTGAGAGGGGAATATGTTGAAAAAGAGACCACGATGGCTGGATAAAAGTGGTTTAAGGCACTTGGAATGGTGGCTTAACTTCCACCGAAAACCAATACCATATTTGGTCTTCACTGGCCTAAAGAACCAAGAGTGGTTCGCTGGCCCGAAATTAATTACTCGCAGGTTGGTAGGTGGATGGATCCTCATGTGTAATGAGGGATGGAGGTAAAACCGTCCATTCGTGGGGTCCTGACACCTGACCATCGTGAGGGAGATCATGCCACACACAACCTTGTCAGAAAGGAAAAACGCAGGAGGAGTGTGTGATCATGGGTAGATGCGAGGGAGGAAGAACTCTGGAAAAAAATATGCAGAGTGAGTGATAGCGGAGAAGAAGGAGAGTAACCTTCGTTCTCGGTCACTGGCAGACATAGACACAGTCTCGCAGTATCATGGTCTCAGCTCAGGGGTGGCTAGTGGTAAATCCGTTGGGAGTCGCTGAGCCTACGGTTGGGTGGAAACGAGCACCCCTCTCAGCAGTTGCATCACCTCTGGTGTTTTTCTGATAAGTGTTTTGTCTCTGGCATCTTGAAATATATATATATGCTGATACTTATGCTCATAAGCTATGAAATCATGAATGATTTCAGTGCAAGAATGTTTGTATGGTGTTTTGATCAGTACTGGCAGTTGCATGTTTATAATGGAAAGACTACGTATGTCTTATGTTTTCATAAATCGTTATTTATATGCATACTGATCTAATTAAGACTTCACGTCTGGTTCTCGAGAGAGAGATACCCTTATCTTCCTCAGATAGTACCCTGGATAAACCTCCCTATAGAGATACCCTCCTTGAAAATCCCATTAAGAACCTGGAAAGAGGATGTGAAGGCGCAAGGCCTTAGTAACCCTGCACGAGGAGGAACGATCCTCTTGAAATCCCGAGATGGCTGTGTAGGGATAAGTATCGTTTGATGAGCGATATCCTGTCGGAAGATCTGCAGTCACTCATGGCCATTAAAATGGAAGGAGAAGAGGGGGCGTTAAATGCCTCAACCCCTTTCCTTTGTTTTCACGAGTAGCAAAGAGACCGAGACCCACTCAAGTCCTAGACTTGACGAAGGAGAGCAATAGATTTGCTGAAGACTCTTTTAAGAGTCAAACCCAGGAGAAAGAGTGCCAAGCTCCCAAGTTCCTCATAGTTGACAAAGCTTAGGACAGATAGCACCTGGTTAGCTGTACTGACCCTGTAGGAATTCACAGGGGTCGAGGAACTCTTTCACGGCTTCAGAGTAGAGAAGCCTGTGAGGGATAGTGTCGTTTTGTGCACGGAGACATAGCTGCGAAGGTTGCAGAGGATAAGCAAAGGCCGAGACCTTTGATACTTAAGAAATATTCCAAGGAGAATAAAGAGAAGTGCATGCTCAAGGAAGAGCTATAACTGTCATTAGATTAGCTAGAGTGAAATAGATGTGGGTCGTCGAAAATGTACGTCCAGACGCATGCAAAAGAGAGGAGAAACATACGACAGAGACACTTCAAGATAGAAGTGGCGAACAACCAATAACTGTTGGATCTTGCAGAGTTGCAAGGCTGTTAGGGTTGGGTGCTTCAACCCACGAAGGCGTGAAGTGTGAAATGCGAGGAGGAGAATCTGAACCGTTGAATCTAGGAACGGGAGGACCATTGGATCAGAACTCCATGGAGATATCGTATACTGGGAGTTCGGGGGTTCGGAGGTTGGAAGGGATCACTTTCGACCATAGAAGTCACGAAGTGCCGAGAGCTTAGGCTCGTGAGAACATGTGGTACATCCATTAGGTGGGGCCCGTGTGGCCAACCGATGGACACACGTCGCCTGGGAAGGAGTCAACATTCTATTAACTTCTCGTGTCTCGGAGGTTCGCGAGGTAGGAGCATGAAGGCTCGACGCCCCAACTCGCGAGGTGGCGAGATGCGAGAAGAGAGAAAAGGAAGTCAAACCATCGATGACTTTCACGTCTCGAAGATTCGCGAGATAGGAGCAGGAAGGCTCGACGCCCCAACTCGCGATGTGGCGAGATGGGAGAAGTGCAAAAAGGAAGTGAAACCATCGCTGACTTTCGTGTCTCGGAGGTTCACGAGGTAGGAGCACGAAGGCTTGATGCTCCAACTCGCGAGGTGGCGAGATGCGAGAAGAGCGAAAAGGAAGTCAAACCATCACTGACTTTCATGTCTTGGAGGTTCGCGAGGTAGGAGAAGAAAGGCTTGACGCCCCAACTCGTGAGGTGGCTAGATGCGAGAAGTGCGAAAAGGAAGTCAAACCATTGCTGACTTTCGGGGTTTATTAGAGTCGAAAAACTCGATGATCTGGTAGCATCATGTCGCGAGGAGCTAAAGGACGCCATACTGGTTAGGCCTGTGGCCATAACCGCCGATCAGATGAGTGCGGTTAAGGGATGGCAGGGTCTGTATTAGGTCCCGTAGGGACTCGGGGAATTCTATTCTTCGGAGAAAAGAAGAAAAGGGGAAAAAAGTTTTAATTTCCGTAGTGGGTATGTGACATGCAGACGCTGTACTTAGATGGTTGAATTTATTAGAAGGATATTTCTCGGTTGATGACTTTTTCGACCGAGAGAATATTATTTTTTCACTGCTCAAAGCCACCTTCCATGTCAAGGACTAGTGGGAAACCTACTGTGAGAAAAAGGATGAGGAGAAACCCTCCCTGTTCTTGGCCATACCCACTTGGAATTCTTTTCGAGACGCCATCAAGGAACAATATTATCCCGTGGGGAGCTATGAGGACAAGTACATACAATGGACTACACTGCGGAAGCAAAGGGATAAAGATGTGCATGAGCTGATGAATCTATTCCATACCCTGCGCACAAAGTTGGGTATCAAAGATTTAGAGAAACATTTGGCGTTGAAGTACTGCAGTTGTCTACACAGATACATTCAAGAGGAAATAGAGTTCCTCGACATCTCCTCACTTGGTATGACATACCGATATACTGCCAAGATTGAGCAGAAATTAAAACAGAAGAAGCGAGAATTTGGATCTACGAATCAAAAGCAAGAGAAATGTGCCCCCAAACCACAAAACAAAGGACAAAGCCAAGGCATGGCGGCTCAAGACAACCTGCCAAATCCGCAAGAAAAGAACAACATCATGAAGCTGAAGAAGGACACTGGAAAGTGGTGTGAGTTCCATAAGAGCTCCACTCACAACATAAGTGAGTTTCGGGCCAAACAGTCATTGGTGGTCGAGATGAGGGCTTTTGAATTAGATGCTCCAACACTGAATCAGAACCTGAGAAGGGGAATGACAGAGGGAAGTAGATTATCAATGCGGATCCCAATGCCACTGTTGCCACCATGAAGATCCAAAAGGAGGAACCAAAATATCCAGAGGAGGAGGAGCGTCTCTTCCACTCCCAGATGTGGGTAAAGGGTTCCTCGCTACAGTTGATCCTCGACAGCAGGAGCCAAAAGAACCTCATTTCAGCAGAGGTCATGAAGCAATTGGGCTTGCCGACCACATCACACCCAAAACCATACACCATCAGGTGGCTTCACCAAGGACGAGATCTCTGCATTAGCCAGCAATGACGCCTTCCCTACAACATCAAGCCCTTCACCGATGAGGTATTATGTGACATTTCTCCTCTTGATGTTTGTGATGTATTATTAGGCCAACCATACTTGTGGAAGAGACATATTGTGTATGAGTCCCAGCCTCATGCTGTTATTGTCACCTTGGTAAATAAGTTGTACAGGATACTAGAGGTACCACTGCTTGTTGCTATCTCTTTGGTTACTGCAAAACAATGCAGTAAGCTCATTTCCAAAACTAGGAAATTTGTTTTCCTGACGATCTGCCCTCAGGACAAGAAGAAGACTGTGGCCACGACCTCCAGACATGGCTCCTCTACACGGAAACAACGAATGGACAAAGTCACGGAGGAGTACCGGAACATCTTCACCTCACCCACAGGGGTGCCTCTACACTGTCAGGTCAAGCACCCCATCGATCTGATGCCAGGTGCGTTGCTGCCCAATGGACCGATCTATTGATGCTCTGTTATGGAGAACAATGAAATCAAGCGACAGATTCAGGAGCTGCCACAAAACGGTCACATCCGGCCAAGTTCAACGCCCTGTGGGAGCCCAATCGTGTTGGTGCAGAAGAAGGATGGAACTTGGAGACTCTGTATTGACTATCGGGTGCTGAAAAAGATTACCATCCAGAATTGGTACCCTATCCCACATATTGATGACCTTCTGGACCAACTCAAAGGGGTGAAATATTTCAACAAGATCGACTTGAAGTCCGGGTATCACCATGTACCAATCGAACCGTCCGTTGTGTGGAAGACTGCCTTCAAAGCCAAGGAGGGCCTTTTCGAATGGCTGGTCATGCCTTTCAGGTTGACGAATGCTCCCGCAACCTTCATGAGGCTGATGGATGACATTTTGCGGCCATTCACCAACTCATTTGTAGTAGTGTACTTGGATGACATCCTGATCTTCAACCAGACTTGGGAAGAGCACCTCCACCACATTTGACAGGTCCTCCAAACACTGCGGAAACACAAGTTGTGTGCTAATTTGGAGAAGTGCACTTTTGGCATGACCCAGGTTCAGTATCTGGGATACATTATTGATGAGCGTGGGGTGCATGTGGATCCAACCAAGATCCAAATCATCCGGGATTGGCCAACCTCGACCACTCTAACAGAGATTCATAGCTTTCTGGGTCTTGCTAATTTATACCGCAGGTTCGTGTTGGGATTCTTTCATATCACTTGGCCCTTGAGTCAAGTCACCAAGGGACGAGCGAAAGAAAAATTCTTTTGGTCAGAATCTCAACATAAGGTGTTCGAAGAATTGAAACATCGCCTTTGTTGCGCCCCAATGCTCACATTACCAGACTTGCAACAACCATTTGAGATCGAGACAGATGCCTTTGGCTATGCTATTGGAGCAGTTCTTACTCAACAGGGGCATTCAGTGGCATATCATAGTGCGAAACTGTCCGAAAGTATCCCACTTATGACAAAGAAATGTATTCCATTGTGCAGGCTTACTAACAATGGAAGCATTACATTTTGGGGAAGGAGATGATCATCCACATAGACCACCGACCCTTGTAGTTCATACAAACACAAGGGAAGTTGCAGAACGATCGCCATCAGAAGTGGTCCACATATATGCAAAAATTTCATTTGAACATTAAGTACAAGAAGGGCAACACCAATAATGTTGCAGACTACCTCAGCCGACCACTGATCGTGGCGATAACCACCATGCTCAACTCTTGTGGGCATGAGACTTCTGATTGGCCGCTTCTCTACAAGAGCGATCCAGATTTCGGCCACACATACAAGACGCTCTTGGAGGGTAACCAAGTTCCAATTTTTTTTTTGAAAAAATGTAACTGCAAAGTGTATTCTTATTATTATTTGATATATTATTCATTG
>CBVK0100043937.1:12616-29731 GCA_900067695.1 Picea abies
TTGGATCAATCCCCATTGTGGATTGATCATGTCGGCTACTTTAAAAGGACGAAATCCCCTTTTGCGGATTGGTCATATTGTAATTGTAAAAGACAAAAGAAGAAGTCGGTCCCAGAATATATCAAAGAGGCCTCGAAACATAATAAAGGTGGTTATAACCACCCAGTTGGAGAAGTTGGCCCTGCCAGTGAAGAGACACTTCACACGTGCTAGTCTTGTATAAATAAGGAGGCTAGCGCCTCACTTAGACACACAACTCACTTGCTCATTTGTGAGACAAGTTTCATAATTGCAGTTAGAGAAGAAGGAGAGAGAGTGGCACATATCTGGGAGAGGATCTTCTGCATTAGTTTAAGAGATCTCTTGGCATTGTATTGGCTATCTATAATAAGGAAGCTTTGCTGGGTTTTCTTCCCCTAGAGGGTTTCCCAGGATAAATGCTGTGTCTCTTGTGATTGTGTATTTCTTAGTGATCTTGTATTATGATATTGTTATCTAATGAAATGCAAAGAACTATAATAATGACTTAAACATTAACATGGTATCAGAGCCAAGTTGAAGGAAGCATCTTTCACAAGAGTGAAAAACGTCACTGTTGTCGTACATGAAAATTAGGGCTTTTTTGATGGTGAAGCTTTTCAGCCCCAAAACCACCTAGAAAAGTGAGCCCTCCCCTAAGGATCACTTTGGCACTCTCAATGCACCTTTTTAGTGGCTGGATCTCCCGGAAAGTGAAACCCTAGTTTCACAAAGTACCAGAAAACTAGTGTACCCAAAGTACCAGAGTACCAGAAAACCAAAAGCACCAGTACAGAAATCCGTAGATCAAATTTGGAGGAGAAAAAGTTGGATTTTCTCAGATCCAAACACACCAGGATACTCGCCTCAGCCAAGCGCACCTCCTGGTAAGTTTAGATTTTGATTTTGAGCACTTTCATTTTTTGGTCATTTTCCTAGCTCAAGGTAAAGATGTTTGCAAGCGTTAAGCTTGTTGACAAGCTAGAAGGAGTGGAAAACTTCCATGCCTAGAAGTATAGGATTGGTCTCATTCTCTTTGAGAATGACCTAGCAAGATTCATAAAAGAAGAAGTACCGGAACCCATCGATGCTGCAGAAAAGACAAATAATCAAAATGACACAATTAGGGCCAAAAGAATGATTGCAGATTCAATCAAAGACCACCTGATTCTTTATGTGTCATCTAAGAAGACTCCGAAAGAAATGTTTGATGCCTTGACCAGACTATATGAAGGAAAGAACATAAACCAGAAGATGAATCTAAGAACTCAATTGAAGAATACAAGGACATAGAAAGGAGAAACGATTTAGGAATATTTCTCCAGAATCTCAGAATTCAAAGAACAGTTAGAAGCTATTGGAGATACCATAGATGAAGATGAACTCATAATGACGGCCCTAAATGGTCTCACAAGACCTTGGGATGCATTCATCCAAACGATATGTGCCAGAACAGAGAAAATGAAGTTTGATAATCTATGGGAAGAATGCATCCATGAAGAAACAAGAGTAGTGAATCATGAAGCGTTACTAGTAAGAGATGATGATCAATCCCTAACTACTCACACCAAAGGAGGAAGGAAGAAACCCTACTTCCAAAAGGAGACTCATAAAGAGCCTCAACAGTCAAAAAAATTCAATCATAAATAATCTCATCCAAGGAGATTTCAGAAGAAAGGATAACGAAAGGAAAGGGACTACTCATCTGTACAATGCTATCATTGTGACAAGATGGGACACATTGTGAAGTTTTGTCCAGCTAGACGAGAAGAATACAAGAGAAAACATAAGAGGCTCCATGCCCATGTAGTTGAAGATGAAGAGCCACCCGCAAAGATGATAAGAGAGCATATCAAAGACCATGTCTTGATCTCGGCCCTCTCAGGATCTGTAACACCCAGAGAGGACACTTGGCTCATTGATAGTGGTGCATCCAAGCACATGACAGGACAAAGAAACTTTCTCTCTTGTATCTCAGAAAATAAGTTTTCTCAGAAAGTGACACTTGGAGATGATTACCAATATCCCATCAAGGGAGTGGGAGAATCAAACCACAAACTGAATTAAGGGAATTCACTAAAAATGAAGGATGTACTATATGTACCAGGCTTGAAGAAGAACCTACTCTCCATTTTAACTTTAGAAAATAAAGGCTTCAAAGTTTCCTTTATAGATGGAGAAGTTCTTATGTGGGCTAAAGGAGAAACCTTAAAATAAGCAATCATCATTGGAAGTGAAGATAATGGCTTGTATAAACTAAAGGGTCACTCAGAGGCTGTCATGAACTACGCCATTGAAAAATCATGTGAACTTTGGCATAGAAGGTTAGCCCACATCAACTACAAGGCACTACCATACATATGCAAAGCGGTCACATGTTTACCAGAACTCAAAGGTGACCATGAAGGCGTATGAAATGGATGTGCACAAGGGAAGAACATCAAGAACCCGTTTCCGAAGAGGGACAACAAGGTAGAAGGAGTACTAGAACTAATTCATTTATATGTATGTGGCCCAATGCCATCATCCTCCATTAGTGGGTATGTATATTATGTATCATTCATTGATGATTATTCTCATAAAACCTTGATATATTTCTTGAAATCTAAAGATGAAGTGTTCAACAAGTTCAAGGAATTCAAAGCCTTGATAGAGAACCTTTTTGAAAGGAAGATTAAGATACTCAGGTCAGATAATGGAGGAGAATATACCTCAAAAGAGTTTGTGAACTTATGCAAAAATGTTGGGATCAAGAAGGAACTCACTACTCCCTATAATCCCCAACAAAACAGTGTAGCTCAATGTAAGAACATAACCATAATGGAAGCTGTGAAGACTATGATCCATGATCAAGATCTTCCTATGTGCTGATGGGCAGAAGCAACAATGGTAGTTGTATATGTGCAGAACTGATTGTCCCATAGTGCACTTGGGCTCTAGACACCGGAAGATATGTTCACCGAAAAGAAGCCAGAGGTAAGCCATCTCAAAATATTTGGTTGCCCAATTTTTATTCATATACCTAAAGAAAAGAGAAACAAGCTGGACCCTTCAGGAAAGAAGGGAATATTTGTGGGATACTATGAGGTATCCAAGG
Organism: Picea abies; assembly: GCA_900067695.1. Taxonomy (NCBI): domain Eukaryota; kingdom Viridiplantae; phylum Streptophyta; class Pinopsida; order Pinales; family Pinaceae; genus Picea; species Picea abies. Next base: position 15,732 of record CBVK0100043937.1, read on the forward strand.
CCTTCAGAATCTATATACCAGGTCACCATCACATTGAGATCAGTAGGGATGTGACCTTTGATGAAGATGCAACGCTCAAGAAATCTAAACAATGCCAGCTTGAAGAGGTATATGAAGAGGAACCCGTAATCCCCAGTACTGCAATGAGGGAGGTTCCCAGAGTTGCAGAAGCAGTGAGGGAAGTCGTAACTTCCCCTGATGAGGAACTTCTAGAATACCATGATATAGTAGAAGTGCAAGAACCTCCTTAGATGATGACCCTCCATAAAAGAAAGCCAACTTGGGCTAGAGAGCTTATTCAAGATGGAGAGAAGTACGATCTTCCCCAAGGAACTACGAGATAGGTGAAAAGACCAAAGCCATTCTCTAGTTACATGACTTTGATGTGTGATCTTCTAGAAGAGGAGCCTACCTACTTTGAAGAATCCATTCAGAGAAAAGAATGGGTAGATGCCATGACAGAGGAATACCAATCCATAATGAAGAACGAAGTATGGGAAATAGTTCCCAGACCAAAGAGTAAAGATGTGGTATCCTCTAGATGGGTTTTCAAAATAAAACATGTTACTGATGGAAGCATTGAGAAGTATAAAGCAAGATTTGTCGCTCATGGCTTTTCTCAAAAGGAAGGCATTGACTATGAAGAGACATTCGCTCCTGTAGCTAGATACACTTCGATCAGAACCATCATATATCTTATAGCTAAGATGAAGTGGAAGCTGCACCAGATGGACGTGAAGACAACTTTCCTAAATGATGTCATCGAAGAGGAAGTGTATATAGAGCAACCTCAAGGATTTGAAGTTTAAGACATGAAGTCTCATGTCTGTAGATTGAAGAAAGCCTTATACGGATTGAAGCAAGCTCCTAGAGCTTGGTATGGCCGTATAGACAGTTTCTTGGCGAGCTTAGGCTTTACCAAGAGTAAAGTAGACTCTAACCTCTACTTCAAGGTCATGAACGATGAGCTAGTAATATTACTGCTATATGTGGATGACTTATTCTTAACTGGAGAAGAAAATCTCATCACTGAATGTAAGAAGAGACTTGCCTCAGAGTTTGAAATGAAAGACCTTGGCCTAATGCATTATTTCTTAGGTCTTGAGGTATGGTAGAGTCCTGAGAGGATCTTCCTTAACCAAGGGAACTATACGGTCGAAATACTGAAGAGATTCGACATGTTGGAGTGTAAGCCCATGAATACACCCATGGAAGCAAAGCTGAAGTTGCTGGTAGATACTTCGTTAGAGTTGATTGATGCCACACTATACAGACAGATTATTGGATCGTTGATGTACCTAACGAACACCAGACCAGACATTTGTTTTGCTGTGAACACCTTGAGTCAGTTTCTGGTAGAACCCAGAGGTGTTCACCTAGTGGCTGTAAAACATGTGATGAGGTACCTTAAAGGTACAATAGATTGTGGTCTCAGCTATGATGGAGATCATGATTTCACATTGAGTGGATATACTGATGCAGATTGGGCAGGAAGTGTTTCTGACAGGAAAAACACTTCAGGATGTTGTTTCAGTTTGGGATCAACGATGATCTTGTGGAAGAGTAGGAAGCAATCTAGCATTTCTCTCAACAGAGCAGAAGCATAATACATTGCTGCATGTTCTGCCAGCTGTGAAGCTATATGGCTTCAAAAGTTGTTGACCGACCTATTTGACTTAGAGATGAGAGAAACCTTGATTCTATGTGACAACAAGAGCTGCATAAAGATGACAAAGAATCTTGTATTCCATGAGAGGTTTAAGCACATAGAGATCCGTTATCATTACATCCATGACATGGTGCAGAGAGGAGCCCTAAAGCTCTAGTACATTAACATGGATGAACATGTTACTGATGTGTTGACCAAGCCACTATCTTGTATAAAGTTTGAGTACTTTCGAGATAATATTGGTATAGTCCAAAAGGACCCTCCTCGAAAGGGGGAGTAGATGCTGTGATGAGACATCTCTTGCTTCCGACCTGATGGTTGTGACGTAAAGCAATATGATGTGATATGACTAGTACTATGCTTTTAGCTGGATCGCTGTGATGTAAAGCCAGTCTAGTATCTTGCTTCCGACCTGATGGTTGTGACGTAAAGCAGGATGAGTACCTTACTTTCGACCTGATGGTTGTGACGTAAAGAAAGATGATGTGTGACTAGTACTATGCTTTCGGCTGTATAGCTGCGACGTAAAGCAAGTCTAGTTCCTTGCTTTCGACCTGATGGTTGTGACGTAAAGCAGGATGTGTACCTTGCTTCCGACCTGATGGTTATGGCGTAAAGAAAGATGATATGATGAGACTAGCACCGAGCTTCCAGCTGGATAGATGTGATGTAAAGACAATCTAGTATCCTGCTTCCGACCTGATGGTTGTGACGTAAAGAAGAATGAGTATCTTGCTCCCAGCTTGAGTGCTGTGATGTAAAGCAAGATGATGAGATGAGACTAGTACTATGCTTCCAGCTTGATCGCTGCGATGTAAATCCAGTCTAGTATCTTGCTTCCAGCCTGAGTGATGTGACATAAAGCAAGAGATTGAGATGAGACGAGCACTGAGCTTCCAACTTGATAGCTGTGACGTAAATCCAGTCCTGTATTATGATGAGCCAGCCTCGTGCTGTGATGATGATGATGTATCCATTTTAATACTAATACATTATGATGCAGATGATGATGGCATTCCTTTGAGAATGACGATGCTGCTGATGAAGAAAAACTTCCGATGATTTATAGATACGCCAGTCAGTGTTCCAAGATGATATTGATGATGTTTTCCTCTCACCCACTTGATGTTGTTGATGATGTTGTCCTCTCTCTCGCATGATGTTGCTAAAGAATACCCTTCTTTTTAATAGGGAGTGTTGAAATAATGTAACTGCAAAGTGTATTCTTATTATTATTTGACAAAAGAAGAAGTTGGCCCCGAAATATATCAAAGAGGCCCCGAAACATAATAAAGGTGGTTATAACCACCCAGTTGGAGAAGTCGGCCTTGCCAGTGAAGAGACACTTCACATGTGCTAGTCTTGTATAAATAAGGAGGCTAGCTCCCCACTTAGACACACAACTCACTTGCTCATTTGTGAGACAAGTTTCAGAATTGCAGTTAGAGAAGAAGGAGAGAGAGTGGCACATATCTGGGAGAGGATCTTCTGCATTAGTTTAAGAGATCTCTTGGAATTGTATTGGCTATCTATAATAAGGAAGTTTTGCTGGGTTTTCTTCCCCTAGAGGGTTTCCCAGGATAAACGATGTGTCTCTTGTGATTGTGTATTTCTCAGTGATCTTGTATTATGCTATTGTTATCTAATGAAATGCAAAGAACTATAATAATGTCTTAAACATTAACATTTTCACCTTCGGGATGCACTACTATGTCACCTGGGACACCTTTGTGTTCCTTCAAGCGAGTGTGCCAAAATGATTTGGGAAGCGCACTATAGTCGGGTCGTTGGGCATTTTGGGGTCGAGAAAACATTGGCAGTACTGCAAAAGTATTTCTATTGGCCAAACCTTCGACAAGATGTCGGGAAGTACATCAGATCTTGCACTGCCTGCGCCATTGCCAAACCAAACATCAAGAAGAAAGGCCTCTATACTCCGTTGCCTACCCCTAGTGGACCTTGGGACTCCATCTCCATGGATTACATGTTGGGCCTTCCTTCTACTAAAAATGACAACGACTGTGTTTTTTTGGTCGTCGATAGATTCTCGAAGATGGTCATTATGGTGGCCTGCAAGAAGAATATCATAGCATAAGCCACTGCTAAACTCTTCTTTGAACGAGTGTGGGTACACTTTGGGATCCCACAGTCTATCATCTTAGATCAGGACAACAGATTCCTCAATACATTTTGGTCTAGCCTTTGGTCAATGCTGGACACCAAGCTCACCAAGTCCACAACTTTCCATCCCCAAACTGATGGCCAGACAAAGGTCGTCAATAGGATGATCGTACACACTTTGCGCATGTACAACTCCAAGCATCCATGCACATGGGATGCGAGCCTCCCCTATGTACAACATAGCTATAACCGGGTCCTCCACAGCTCAACCAACCACAACCCCTTTTAGGTGGGCTTGAGATTCCAACCACTATGTCCCATTGACGTAGCCATACCATTTGTAGCTACTCAGCCTGATTCGGCTCATGTCCAGTCTAAAGCTGCCAAGGCGAACAACTTCATTGAGCGCATTCAACACATTCACCAACATGTTCATGACATATTGGACAGAGCTAATGCTAAGTACAAGCAACAACATGATCAACATCGATTGCACTAGAAGTTTGATGCAAAACAGGTTGTTTGAATAAGAGTTTGACTCTGCAATCATTTGATTCAGGAATTTGTTAATAGATTCTAAATTTTGCTAAAGATCTTTTGTTCATTTTTATAATGACAACTTCCATAAGTGAGTTCTCAAAATCATCCTCCTTCACAATATTCTTTGATGAAGGCTTGAAGCAAGAATTTTTAATCATAATGAATATGGTGAGAGAAATGTATGAGGATGAAAGAAAGAGCTCTATACTTCAAGAGCAGTGGAATTCCATGAGGGAAGAGAAGCAGTTGCTTTCTGACCAATTGCAGGAAATGGAAGGCCAACTTTGTATTGCAAACATGAAGCTGGAAAGGATGCATGAGTTGGAGACACAACTCCTTGTTGCCAAAGAAGCCTTAGCCAAGTATCAGCTTGAAGAAGAGGTTCACCTCCTCATGAAGGTAATGAAGGTGAAAGCGAAAGGTATAAATCTGATTTCAATCATATTTCCTTTGATCATGTAAAGCATGGTAAATTTTCACACAAGCATTGGAAAAGAATTGCATGTTCTTTTTGTGGTTTTTTTAACCATAGTGTTTCTAGATGTTGGAAAAGAATGGCAACATACAGGAAACTTTTGAAGGAAAGGAGGCAAGAAGCCAAAGTTCCATTGAACAATGTAAATCATGCTGTCAAGAAGATGAACATGTGTTGCACTTATTTCCATAAGCATGGGCATACTGCTGATAGGTGTTGGACTCTGAATTCAACAATGCTTCCACGAAAGTTGAAGAAATTGGAGAAAGAATATGGCAAGAATGGGAAGGAAGTTTCCATCACTGATATGTGTCAGGATGATACACATGTTGATATCGATGTGCAGTTAAAGGAAGCGCCTTTGAAATGGATTGGTAATAAATGGTTAGAATTCTTATCCAATTAAAGTTGCATGTCTTTTGATTGAATGCATTTCCTTGTTAACGGAATGCAAGTTGCAGGATGGAAAAGCTGAGTATGAGACTCACTCTATCGCAACGAAAGTTATATTCATTTCAGCTTTGAAAGTACATGTACATGTGATCGAGGATATTGTACTTATGATTGTACTTAAGAGAAAGTTGAAGGATAAACTGCATGCATGAGAATGATATGCATGAGCACAGGGATCATGATGATTTCCTTGTATTTTAAACATGTATGTGTGATTAACTTGAAGGGTTGATTACTTTGTTTTTAACCATGCATGCAATGTAATATTGACTTGGAAAAAGCTAATTTGATCTCCAAAATTGTAAAGAGGAGAAATGATGAAGTGTTTCATCTCTGTAAAAGCCTTCTCATTTGGGAGGCAACTCTTCTTCTGGAGCGGAGGTGCCCTGGATGGGCATCGTGACAGTTGATAAGGCAGGACATTTTGGCATCAGTATGCTCTTTTGGCTGACGGTAGAGGATATTTCTGTTCCTCAAGCGTTGTACAGTTCAGTTCAGAGATTCAGTAAGCTTTTGGGGACCAAAAGCCTTCTCATTTGGGAGGTGTGATCAGGAGCTCAGGACCAAGTGTCGTAAAATTGCTCAAAATTGAACTTGCTCAGAAAGGGTTGAAGTTGGAACGACTGGATAGGTCTCATCGATACGATCCTGCTGGCGTGAACGACACGAAAAACCGACTTTTCATGACAAAGTTATCCCAGTCAGAAATTTCTTATTTCATTATAAAATAAAAAAAATATTTATATATAATGAAATTATGAAAAGAAAAATTAAATAAAAAAAAACATTATGCAAATGGTTTTTTTTTTAAATCAAATTTTGGTGGGCGCGTTGGCCGCCACCTGGCGTTAATATATATCCATATGGTTTTGATTAAACCAAAACCTTTGGTGGCGCGAAGCACCTTGCATTATATTCAAACTCTTTTTTAACCGCGCAAAAACAAATAGAGCAGATAGGATTCGACCTTGGGTCGCTTACTTGACAGCCCCGCGCCCTAACCACACGAGCTAGGGCTGTTGGTTATATGGCAAAGGGAACATTTCCTTTTTAAAATGGACACTTGTTTGGAGGCACGCTAAATCGGGGGCCAGCCCCTAAGGACCAGCCCCGGTGTTCATAGAACCTTGAGCCATGACCTTGGCGCTAACCCTTGGGCGGATTTTTATGCGCGCGGTTTGACAGGTGGTCACATTGCATGCTATAAAACCGTTAGATGCCATGGTTTACTAGCAGTTGGCACATTTTTGGGGTGGAGTCCACCTTTTTTTGACATTTTGGCTATTTTTAGCTTGGCTAACTCCCGCTACGCCAATTTTGGTGGAGTTTTGTTGGGGAAAAGAAGGAGTCAGTTATTGAGATATCTCGGGCTAGAGGAAACCATTCTTGACGAAATTTTGGGGGATTTTGGGTCTCTTCGACCTTATGAAGCCATTGGCACAGGTTTCAGAGCCATCGGAGGTCATTTGCAGGTGATTTTACTTCGTGGAAGTTCCAGGAGCCATAAGGGCCAAATCAGTTTGGGAGCTGTATTGGGAATTGTGCAGCCAGTGAATGTGGAACGAAGGTCATTCCTGAAGTTTATCAGCATTCTGAATCTATTTCTACAGCTCATTTTTCCTATTGAGGCATTCTTCTCATTGTTTAGCTTCAGGGAAGCTTTCAGGGCCATCAGGGCCATTTCAGTGCTTGAGCTGTTTGGAGGCTCTGTTCATCCATTTTTGGTGATTCAAAAGCCTATGTCTGCTATTTTCGACCTTCTGAGTCTAATGGCAGAGGTTTCAGAACCATTTGCGGTCATCTTCACCTCGAAATTCTCCATGCAAGATTAAAGGGCCACCAGGGCCATTTGGGGAAAGTACTGTAGAAGGTACAATTTCACTGTTTAGTGTTTGGGAAAGAGCATGTTCAGCTAATTCCTATCTTCTGATTCTGTATTTACAGTCAGATTTGTCCTTAGAGACACTCATATTCTTGTATTAGCCTTTGTATCATTTTTAATACAAGAGGACAAGCCTAGTTTGGGAGGCTTGGTCCAGCAGATGTAGCCCAAAGGAGGTGAACTGCTTTATCATCTGGTATTGCTGTGATTTTGATGTGTTATTGCTGCATGTTATATTGCTGTACATTGGTTTATAACACCTATTTAATCACTTAAAATAACCTTTCTTCTCACATGTACATTGCAAACAAGAAGCAAGAACCTAACACATAAACAAGTTTGCACATTTTTAAGCCATGAAGCAAGTGTATGTCAAAGACTTTTAAGTGTTTACTTCGTTATTTCTTTAGGTAGAGCCTGTAGAGGGCCAGGTAGCCTCTGGAACTCATCCTCTCTTTAGAGGTGACATGTCCGGTGAATGCCCCTACAATCTATATTTGTATAAGAAATAATAAAGTTTCACATTTTCAGAGGAAACTTGGAGTGGATAACTCACATTTGAAATTATGGGAAATGGATACCTTGCACCCTTAAACAAGTACATTCCATTTTCAGATCACCCTTGTCGCATCTCGGGTATCGACATTTAGAAGAATGAGTCGAAGGTTTTCGAGTCACGAACTCGCGAGATTGCGATTTGTGAAAAGGGTGACTTGGATTTCGTATTTTTAACTGTCGGATCTCCGTGGACTGAGATTCCGAAGTTCCAAAGTCCCAGAAAATTGCAGAGCTCAGCAAAGCTCCGAAAATTCATGAAATTGAAAACATTTTCATAAATCAGATTGTTTATGAATGATGAAGAATTGTCAAGAGACGAAGGTTCGACAAATTTGAGTCGTCTGCGTATTAGATTACAGAGGACTGACGAGTGCCAGAACTGTTTGGAAATTGCCTCAAATGCAAGGAAATGGAAGAAATACATAATACTTCCAGTTCAAGAAACCTAATTAAAATGAAATGTCTTTTATTTTGTTCAGACTGGCTTGTAAATGTTGTGGATTGTTCATAAAGTTTAATGGTCTGACAAATTTCGAATTCAATTGCATAGTACGTGTGCAGATTTCAACGAAGGCCAGAACTCCAGTTAATCAACGCTGAGTATGGAGTGGGGAAGAGTGTAGATTACCCCTGAAATGGAAGATAAACGTGAAGGAAAGGATGTCAATATGGGAGTGGAGGGATCAAACTCCAATGGGCACGGAAAAGAGATGGATAAGGAAGAACATATGATGCAACTCATCGAAATATTGCAGGAAGATGCCCAGGCTTGCCTAGCTGATAGTCGAAAGCTCATGAAAATCTGGGATCGACAGGGTGAATTCAATTTAAAGATGTTGAAGAGCCTGGAAAGAATAGAGAAGAAACTTGAGAAAGAAAGAGAGTCAAGTATGATAGAGAGTCGCAGAACCCATAGGAGAAGAGGTAGGTCGAGGAGTGGGAGTCGACATCTTAGTTTCTCCCAAAGACGTTCTGAGAGTAAGACACACAGTAGTTCAAGCCCATCCCCTACCAGAAAACATCGAAAATCTGGAAGAGAGGAATTGAAAGGAGAGATGAACAAGATTAAACCTCTAACATTCGATGGAGAACATAAGAAGGAGGAAGATGCCGAGACCTGGTTGCTTGGCATGAAGAAATACTTCCAACTGCAGAATTATTCTGCCCATGCAGAAGGAAGAATTGAAATGTACCAACTGAAAGGAAAAGCATCCATGTGGTGGGATCATTTTGTACAAGTGCAACACATCAGAGAGAAAGAGGTCACTTGGAAGGAATTTAAGAGGTATTTCGAGAAGAAATACCTGACTAAAAGATACTATGACAGAAAGATGAAGGAGTTTTTCGAACTCAAGTTGGGCAGTATGAACATGGATGAGTATGAACGAAGTTTTCTGGAACTGCTGAAGTATGTTCCATTTATCAAAGATGAGGTTGTTAAAATTCAGAGGTATCTGAGTGGACTGCCACCTTCTATTGGTGACAAAATTCAATATGATGATCCTAAGACTATGGAAGAAACGATAAGAAGGGCGAAATTCTTATACGAACAACAAAGAGAAAAGCCTACCTTTTGGAAGGCTTGGGATGACCAGAAGAGGTTTAAGAAAGAATAGAGGCAGAAGGGAGACAAGCCTTCCTTTTTCCAAAATAGTCATCAGGGACAGCCATTGTTTAGAGAGCCAAGAAGAACTGAAGAGGGTGCACAAAGACAAAGACTGATGCCCATTCAGTGTTGGGGTTGTCAAGGAAACCACAAGTACCGAGATTGTCCCCATAAAAATGGTAAGAAGAGAATTGTACATACTGTTCAGCAAGCTGAAACAGTGGAGGATATGGGCAGCAGAATGCTGAGGATCTACATAGCCCTGGACAACAAGCAAGAAAAATTTCAATCGCACATGATTGAAGTGGAAGGTATGATTAACAACTGACCCCTTGTTATTTTAATTGATTCAGGGGCTAGCCATAGCTATGTAGATTCTAGAGTGGTGGAAAGTTTGCATCTAACAAGGAGCAAAAATGAGAGGTCTTGGTTAGTGCAGTTGGCCACAGGGACCAAGAGGAAGGTCACTGAATTGGTTAAGTCCTGTTCGGTGGACATAAAAGGAATGAGCACTAAGGCTGAATTGAACATCCTGCCTTTAGGCTCATATGATTGCTTAATTGGGATGGACTGGTTGGACCAACACCATGCCCTTCTAGATTGTCATAACAAGAGGTTCACATGTCTGGACGAAGAGGGAAATTAGGTAACAATCCAAGGGATTCCCAGAGCCATGGCTGTGAGGGAAATCTCAGCTATGCAACTGAAGAAATGTTACCGGAAAGGCTGTCAATTATTTGCAGCCCGGGTGGAAGAGGTATTCCAAAATGTGGTCTCAAATCTGGAAGACCATAGGGTGCTCAAAGAATTTGAGGATGTGTTTCAGGAGGTTCTTGGACTACCTCCGAAGAGGGACATTGACTTTTCTATAAATCTAATGCCTGGAGCAGCTCCAGTTTCGAAATCTCCTTATAGGATGAGTACGCCAGAACTGAAAGAGTTGCAATTGCAGCTCGAAGAGCTATTAAAGAAAGACTACATTCATCCCAGCGTGTCACTGTGGGGAGCCCCAGTCCTATTTGTGAAGAAGAAATATGGCACGTTGAGGCTGTGCATTGACTTTCGACAGTTGAATAAAGTTACTATCAAAAACAAGTATCCTTTGCCAAGGATTGATGATCTTTTTGATCCGTTGAAGGATGCAAAAATATTCTCAAAAATAGATCTTAGATCTGGATATCACCAAGTGAGAATAAAGGATGAGGACATTGGCAAGACCGCCTTTAGAACAAGGTATGGTCATTACGAGTTCACAGTGGTGCCGTTTGGACTGTCCAACACGCCTATTGTCTTTATGTGCTTAATGAATGGAGTGTTCAGAAATTATCTGGACAGGTTTGTCATAGTCTTCTTGGACAATATCTTGGTGTATTCCAAGACAGAGGAAGAACATGAGCAACACTTGAGAATGGTGTTGTAGGTGTTGAGAGAACACTAGCTGTACGCAAAATTGAGCAAGTGCTCATTTTACCAAAAGCAGATTCATTACTTGGGACACATTATATCAGAGGAAGGGATCACTATGGATCCTGAAAAGGTACATGCCATTCGAGAATGGCCAGTGCCAAGAAATGTGGTGGAAGTTAGATCTTTTATGGGTCTGGCAGGTTATTATAGGAGGTTCATAGCCAGATTTTCAAGGATAGCTCATGCTATCACTTCCTTGCAAAGGAAGGAGAAGAAGTTCCAGTGGACTGAACAATGTGAGAGCATCTTCCAACAATTAAAATAGCTGCTCACTAGTGCTCCAATCCTGAAGATTACTGATCCAAGTAAGGATTATGTAGTCTACACGGATGTGTGTAAGGAAGGGCTGGGAGGAGTTCTCAGCCAAGAGGGATCTGTAATTTGTTATGAATCCCGAAAGCTGAAAGAGCATGAAAAGAATTATGCCACTCATGATTTAGAGCTGGCAGCAGTTGCCCATGCATTGAGGAAATGGAGACATTACCTCATGGGAAAGAAATTAGAATTAAGAACAGACCACAATGGTCTGAAGTATTTATTTGATCAGCCAACCCTAAATTCCAGGCAAATTAGATGGTTGGAATTTCTGTGCGAATATGACTTTTATATCAGGCATATCAAAGGGAAAGTCAATAAAGTGGTTGATGCACTCAACAAAAAAGTGCATGAATTACATGCTACAACCATTAGCATGTACAGGACTGAGATTAAAGACAAAATTCTGAAAGCTGCAAATGCCGATTTGCAGTACAAAAGACTTGTAGCAAAGCTACAGTAGCATGAGAGACCACAGACCCAGGAAAGTTACACTTTGGGAACTGATGGTTTACTTCTGTATAAAAGCAGGCTGTATGTACCTAATGTCTGAGAATTGAAGCTAGCAATTCTAAAAGAGATGCATAATGCGGCTTATGCTGGACACCCTGGATATCAGAAGACGGTGGCAGCAGTCAAGGGCCATTATTTTGGGCCAAGTTTGAAGAAAGAAATTGCGGAATACATCGCCAGATGTATGGAGTGCCAGAAGGTTAAGGCGAAGCATAGGCACCCAGCAGGGTTGCTGCAGCCTTTACCTATTCCTGAATGGAAATGGGACGTGGTAACAATGGATTTTATCACAGGATTGCCCAGAACAAGCAAGCAACATGACTCAATCATGGTGGTGGTGGACAAGCTTACCAAAGCCGCCCATTTTATTCCACTGAAAACCACCCACAAAGCAGCAGATGTGGCTGATATCTTTCTAAAATAAGTTGCACGATTGCATAGAATTCCTAAGACAATTGTGTCTGATAGAGACCCAAAATTCACTTCGAATTTCTGGAAAGGACTTTTCAAAGAATTTGGGACGAATCTGAACTTTAGCACAACATATCATCCCGAGTCTGATGGACAGACAGAGAGAGTAAACAAAGTAATAGAAGACATGCTGAGAATGTATGTGATGGATAAACCATCAAGGTGGGAGGACTACCTGCATTTGGTAGAATTCGCCTACAATAATGGGTACCATGCATCATTGAAGATGAGCCCATTCGAAGCGCTTTATGAAAGAAAGTGCAACACTCCAGTAAGTTGGGATAATCCAGCTGACAGAACAGTTGTTGGACCTGAACTACTCAAAGAGATGAAAGATCAGATGATAAAAATCAAACAGAATCTGAAAGCTACCTAGGATAGGCAGAAAAGTTACTATGATAGTAACAGAACCCATAGAGAATTCAAAGTGGGTGACCATGTTTTCTTGAAAGTGAAAACTAACAGGAGTTCCCTAAAATTGGGAAGTTGCGCCAAGTTGGCAGCAAGATTTTGTGGACCATTTAAGATCCTGGAAAGGATTGGGCCAGTTGCATACATGCTTGCATTACCTGCATCTATGACTGTACATAATGTGTTTCATGTTTCACTGCTTAAGAAATATGTGCCTGATGCTAATCATGTTATCGATTGGACTGTGATCCAGGTGGAACCAGAAGGTGTCCTGCAAGTGCATCCTATGCACATATTGGACAGGAAAAACAAACAGCTGCAAAATTGAGCTATAGAACTTGTAAAGATCCAGTGGACCTGGTACGGTCCTGAGGACGTGACATGGGAGCATGAAGAGGTTATGTGGGTAGAGTACCTGCATCTTTTTGAAAATTTTGAAAGGCATGTAGATGCTGTGTAAAGATGCACTGAGGACAGTGCAAAAATAAGGGGAGGGGGATTGTAGTGTCCCCAAGGCCGAACCCCATTGTAAAACATGTTTTAAAAGAAATTGTAATTATGTTTTATAGGCTGGTGAGCCAAGTTTTGTATAAGCTGGTAGGCTTATGTGTCTGTCGGGCCAGAGAGCCTAAGTGTTGAGGGCCAGGAGCCTGTTGTTGTACTTGTATGTATGCAGAATGATTAATAAAATATAAACACCGCCATGTGCAGACCAACCACGATGAATGAGTGAAGGGGGACTGAGCATCCACAGAATGGGCAAGGAGTTAGGGGGGTTGAAGGTGGGAAAAGGGGCTAAGTGTTGAGCCTAGGGGGCTTAAGCCTTGGAAATAATATTTTAATATTATTCCAAAAGAGAAGTGCATTATATGTTTTAACCTAAGTCCTTTTGGAAGGACATGTGATTTCCATATGGCGGGAGGCACGCACGTTGCAGGAACGGGTGTAGCCACATGGGTGACAAGTGTCAACCCTGACCATGCAATAAAATGTCGAGATGAGCCGTGTTGGGGGTTTCCTCCTCTGTGGGACTCACGGACTGCCAAGGAGGAAGGGGTCTGACTCTTGCAGAAAAACCCTCGTACATCCTCTAAACCCAAAAAGGTGTGTATCTGTATTTTGTCTTGGAAAGCCGGTACATCCCCAGTTTGAATTGTCCGAACCTGCGTGACCTTGCATGGATTGTTTGTCATGTATTCTCGACACTAGAGGGTGAGTCTATCCTGGGTAGGGGGGAAGGAAAACAACCATTCTTCCAGAGGAGGGAGTCTGGGGAGTTCCCTGCGGAAATTGTTTCTGAAGCAATTCTGGAAATCAACACCGTGAGACCTAGTTGCCATTGCTGAGCTTGTTTCGAGAGGTCTGAGTCTGTATTCCCGGTTGACTGTGTGATCCGACAGAGAGGGACTGCGCGTGAATTGTTGTCTAGTGCAGGTGGTAATTGAGCCTATGTGTGACCTCTCTCTAGGTGAGGGAGGTGGATGTTGTTGGGAGAGGTTTCTTCCAGAGAGTGTCCAGC
>CBVK0100043938.1:0-23247 GCA_900067695.1 Picea abies
AACTCAATAAAGATGAAGGACATACTCTATGTACCAGGCTTGAAGAAGAACTTACTTTCCATATCAGTTTTAGACAAGAAAGGCTATAGAGTTTCCTTTATAGATGGAGAAGTTCTTATGTGGGCTAGAGGAGAAACCAGAAATGAAGCAATTGCCATTGGAAATGAAGAAAATGGCCTATATAAGCTAAAGGGTCACCTAGAGACTTCCATGACCCATGCCATTGAAAACTCATGCGAACTTTGGCATAGAAGATTGGCCCACATCAACTACAAGGTGCTACCATACATATGCAAAGCTGTCACAGGTTTACCAGAACTCAAGGGTGATCAGGAAGGCATATGCAATGGATGTGTGCAAGGGAAGAATATCAATAACCCTTTTCCAAAGAGGGACAACAAAGCATAAGGAGTACTGGAACTCATTCATTTAGACATGTGTGGTCCAATTCCATCATCCTCCATTAGCAGGTATGTATACTATGTATCATTCATTGATGACTATTTTTGCAAGACCTGGATATATTTCTTGAAATCTAAAGATGAAGTATTCAACAAATTCAAGGAATTTAAATCCTTGATAGAGAATCTTTCTGAAAGGAAGATTAAGATACTCAGGTCAGATAATGGAGGAGAATATACCTCAAAAGAGTTCGTGAACTTCTGCAAAGATGTTGGGATCAAGAGGGAACTCACTACTCCCCATAATCCTCAACAAAACGGTGTAGCTGAAAGGAAGAATAGAACAATTATGGAAGCTGTGAAGACTATGATCCATGATCAAGATATTCCTATGTGCTTATGGGCAGAAGCAGCAATGGCAGCTGTTTATGTGCATAACCGATTATTCCATAGTGCACTAGGGTTCAAGACCCGGGAAGAGATGTTCACCGGAAAGAATCCAGAGGTAAGCCATCTCAAAATATTTGGCCGCCCAGTCTTCATACACATTCTGAAAGAGAAGAGAAACAAGTTGAAACCCTCTAGAAAGAAGGGAATATTTGTGGGATACTGTGAGGTCTCCAAGGCCTTCAGAATCTATATACCAGGTCACCGCCAAATTGAGATCAGCAGGGACATGACCTTTGATGACGAAGCAACACTTAAGAAATCAAGAAGATGCCAGCTTGAAGAAGTATATGAAGAGGAACCAGTAATTCCTAGGATTACAGAATCTGTGAGGGAAGTTCCTAGAGCTGTAGAACCAGTGAGGGAAGTTGTAACTTCCCCTGATGAGGAAAATCTTGAAGACCATGATGTAACAGAAGTTCAAGAACCTCCTCAAATGACCTTCTCCCATAAAAGAAAGCCTACTTGGGCAAGAGAGCTTATTCAATATGGAGAGAAGTATGGTGTTCTAGAAGGAACCTCGAGACATGTGAAAAGACCAAAGCCATTCTCCAGTTACACGTCTTTGATGTGTGATCTCCTAGATTAGGAGCCTACCTTCTTTGAAGAAGCCATTCAAAATAAGGAATGGGCAGATGCCATGACAGAGGAATACCAATCCATAATAAAGAACGATGTATGGAAAATAGTTCCCAGACCAAAAAGTAAGGATGTGGTATCATCAAAATGGCTCTTCAAAATAAAACATGCTTCTGATGGAAGTATTGAGAAATATAAAGCAAGATTTGTTGCTCATGGCTTTTCTAGAGGGAAGGCATTGACTACGAAGAGACATTCACTCCTGTGGCCAGATACACTTCAATCAGGACCATCATAGCTCTTGGAGCTAAGATGAAGTGGAAGCTACACCAGATGGATGTAAAGACAGCTTTCCTAAATAGTGTCGTCGAAGAGGAAGTGTATATAGAGCAACTTCAAGGATTTGAGGTTGAAGACAGGAAGTCTTATGTTTGTAGATTGAAGAAAGCCTTATATGGATTGAAGCAAGCTCCCAGAGCTTGGTATGGTTGTATATATAGTTTCTTGACGAGCTTAGGATTTACGAAGAGTAAAGCAGACTCAAATCTCTACTTCAAAATTATGGATAATGAGCCAGTAATCTTACTGCTATATGTGGATGACTTATTCTTAACTCTAGAAGAAAAGCTCATCACTAAATGTAAATGGAGACTTGCCTTGGAATTTGAAATGAAAGACCTTGGCCTAAGGCATTATTTCTTAGGACTTGAGGTATGGCAGAGTCCAGAGAGGATATTCCTTAACCAAGGGAAGTACACAGTCGAGATCTTAAAGAGATTCAAAATGCTGGAATGCAAACCCATGAATACACCCATGAAAGCGAAGATGAAGCTATTGGTTGATACTTTGTCAGATTTGATTGATGCCACACTGTACAGACAGATTATTGGATCACTGATGTACCTGACAAACACCAGACCAGACATTTGTTTTTCCATGAATACCTTGAGTCAGTTTCTGGTAGAGCCCAGATGTGTTCACCTAGTGGCTGCAAAACATGTGATGAGGTACATTAAAGGTATGATAGATTATGGTCTCAGTTATGATGGAGATCATAATTTCACATTGAGTTGATACACTGATTCAGATTGGGCAGGAAGCGTTGCTGACAGAAAAAGCACTTTCGGATGTTGTTTCAGTTTGGGATCAGCCATGATTTCGTGGCAGAGTAGGAAGCAATCTAGTATTTCTCTCATCATAGTGGAAGTAGAGTACATTGCCGCATGTTCTGCTAGCTGCGAAGCTATATGGCTTCGAAAGTTGTTGACTGGTCTATTTGGCCTAGAGATGGAAGCAACCACGATCCTATGTGACAACCAGAGTTGCATAAAGATGACAGAGAATCCTGTATTGCATGACAGGTCGAAGCACATAGAGATTCACTATCATTACATCTGTGACATGGTGCAGAGAGGAGCCTTGAAGCTCCTGTATGTTAGCATGGATGAACAGGTTGCTAATGTGTTGACCAAACCTCTATCTAGTGTAAAGTTTGAACACTTTCAAGATAAGCTTGGTATAGTCCGAAAGGACCCTCCATGAAAGGGGGAGTATATATGATTCCTTGCTTCTGACCTTGCTGTCAGACATAAAGCAAGAGGATGTGTGTGTTCCTTGCTTCTGACCTTGCTGTTAGATGTAAAGAAAGATGATTCATTGCTTCTGACCTCGCTGTTAGATGTAAAACAAGATGATGTGTGTGTTCCTTGCTTTTGACCTCGCTATTAGACGTAAAGCAAGATGATTGCTTGCTTCTAACCTCCCTATTAGACGTAAAGCAAGATGATGTGTGTGTTCCTTGCTTCTGACCTCGTTGTTAGATGTAAAGCAAGATGATTCCTTGCTTTTGACCTCGCTGTTAGATGTAAATCAAGATGATTCCTTACTTTTGACCTAGTTGTTAGACATAAAGCAAGATGATGTGTTGCTTGCTTCTGACCTAGTTGTTAGACGTAAAGCAAGATGATGTGTTCCTTGCTTATGACCCAGTTGTTAGACGTAAAGCAAGATGATGTATACCTTGCTTCTAACCTAGTTGTTAGACATAAAGCAAGATGTGACTTGCACTGAGCTACCAGCTTAACAACTGTGACATAGAGCCAGTCTAGTACTATGATGGGCCAGCCTAGTGCTGTGATGAGGTATCATTTTTTATACTGATACATTGGTCAAAAGACAATTGTGATAGGCAGAATAAGAAGTCGGCCCCAACAGATATTAAAGAGGCCCAGAAATATAATAAAGGTGGGTTTACCCACCCAATTTGAGAAGTCAGCCTTGCCAGTGAAGAAGCACTTCACACATGCTAGACTTGTATAAATAAAGAGGCCAGCACCACACTTAAACACACAACTCACTTGCTTAGTTTGAGAGACAAGTTCTGATTTGTTACCGGCCAAGGAGAGAGAGAGAGTGGCACATATCTCGGAGAGGAATTTATGTTTTAGCATAGAGATCTCTTGGCATTGTATTGGGTATCTATATTAAGGAAGTTTTGCTGGGTTTTCTTCCCCTAGAGGGTTTCCCAGGATAAACACTGTGTCTCTTGTGAATGTGTATTTCTCAGTGATCTTGTTCTTATGTTGCTGTTATCTATTGAAATGCAAAGAACTATAATAATGGCATAAAAATTAACACCAACTTCATATATTCAACATGAAATCAAGAGCATACATACACACAACATTTAAACAAGTGCATAATAGAGAATAGAACAAACTGTAAACATACCATTCAATAGATGCAAACAGTATTCATCAAAACACCATGAAATTGGATCAAAGCTCTTTTATATTAATCCAAGTAGTTTTGTACATGGATTCTATAGCAACAACTATCTGCTTATGCAACCTTATGAAATATCTGTTCTTCTATGCTCTCTTTCTCTACAACTTACAATTACAATCTCTGCTTCTCTCAATACATGCAAGGGAGATTTCTTAGAGTTTTACCTCCTACCTTACAAGCTATCTAATCAGAATTAAAAGCTATCTACTTTACATTCATTACAATTAAATGCCTCTTAATATGATAGATGAGAGAAATGCTCAAGATCTGTTTTACAAGCTTCAAAACATAAATGCAAATACATCCTCTCGATATATTTCATTAATGTTTATCTTTTAAATTCAAAACGTTCTCAAAATATGCGCTGGTGAATTTCCAACTATCCTCCACCTTTGCACTTGCTTTGCTGGCTTGCTTACGATGCTCCTGCATCATACTCCATTGGATGAAAAATTCATGAACTCATGTTCATGAGCTCTTGGACCGTTTGTCCATGTTTCTTGATTTCTGTTTCGCTTTCCCAACTCACATCCTCAATTGGGTGTCCCTTTCATTTTATCAAATATTCAAAATATTTCTTTCTTCGGGTCTTCTTGCTAACCCTATGATCAAGTATCCTTTCCATCTGTGGATTTTCATCTATAGACAATTGTTTAACCCACTGAAATTCATTTTGATCCTCCGATCCCTCTGGTCCATCGGCTTTGTAAGGGTACAGATCCACTATGTTGAATATGGGTGATATTCCAACTCCATCTGGTAATTCTATCTCATAAGCATTGGCCTCAAATTTCCTTAAGATTCTACATGACCCTATCTTTTTCATTTTCATCTTATTATACGTTCCCCTTGGGAATCTTTCTTTCCTTAGGTGAGATAAAACTAAATCTCCCACTTCAAACTGGAGTTATCTTCTGTGCTGATCTTCTCTACGCTTATATTCCTGGTTGGAATTCTTTAACCGCTCTTTGATTTTACTGTGGAGCTCCTTCATCTCTACTGCAAAATCTTCTATTCCAACACTTCTGAATTCACTCTGCTCTAAGTTACTCAATTCAGATACTCCTCTCGGCTGCATTCCATACATTATCTAGAATGGAATCTGTCTCGTGCTTCTATTAGGTGAGTCATTAGATGCAAATTCCTCTTGCGGCAGAATTTGATCCCAGTGACTATCATGTTCAGCTACTAAACCCCTCAATAAGTCCCCTAAGCTATAATTTACTACCTTAGTCTGTCCTTTCGTCTAAGGGTGATATGTTGAGCTAAAAGATAAATCTGTCCCCATCTTCTTCCATAGTGTCCTCCAGAAATGACCAAAAAATTTGGTATCCCTGTCTAAAACAATACTCCTGGGTAAGCCGTGAATTCTAACATCTTCCTTGAAAAACAGGTTTGCAATGTGCGTTGCATCACAGGTTTTCTGACATGGAATGAAATGTGCCATTTTTTAAAATCAATCGAATACCACAAATATGGAGTCACAACCCCTCTGTGTCCTTGGCAATCCTAACACAAAATCCATGCTTACCGCATCCCATGGCTTCTTTGGTACTGGCAATGGTTGATATAATCCTGTATTTCATCTTTTCCTCTTCGTGTGCTGGAAAATTCTACATTTGTTGACAAAATTCTTGACATTTGTCCTCATCCTTGGCCAATAATATAAACTATTCAGCTGTGCAAATGTTTTTTCATGTCCAAAATGTCCAGCCAATCCCCCACTATGTTTTTCCTTTAGAAGATTCTCCCTCATAGAACTCTTTGGGATACACAACTGATTTCCTTTGAATAACAGTCCATCTTGAACCATATATTCAATCTATTGGCTTATGTCTCTTAGAATAGGATTCTCGCATGTTTCATAAGCATATTTGAAATCTGGATCACCTTTGTACATGTCCTCAAGGATATCAAAACCTAAGGTCTTCACTTGAGACTCCCCCAGAATCAAACATTTTCTGCTCAATGCATCAACAACCTTGCTAGCAGTTCCATAAATGTGCTTTATAACAAAAGTAAAGTTCTGCATAAATTCAACCCATTTTGCATGTTTCTGGTTCAATTTTTCCTATTTGGTTATGAATTGTAAAGCATGATTTCCGCTATACAAGACAAACTCTTTCGGAGCCAAGTAATGCCTCCATTTCTTCAACGCTTGTATGATTGCATAAAATTATTTATCATACATAGAATAATTCTTCTTTGCATCGTTCAACTTCTCATTGAAGTATGCAATTGGCATGTTGTCTTGACTTAAGACTACTCCAATCGCAAATCCACTTGTGTCACATCTCACTTGAAATGTTTTACTGAAGTCTGGTAGAACCAGAAATGGCTCCTCAATAATCTTCTCTTTCAACAACTTGAAACTTTTCCCTGCTTCCTCTGTCCAGTGAAAATATTTATGTCTTTTCTTGATGGTGTCCATCATTGGTGCAGAAAGTCCACTAAAATTTCTGATGAACTTCCTATAAAAACTAGCTAATCCATGGAAGCTTTTGACTTCAAAGATATTCTTTGGCGATGACCATTCTTTGATCACTTTTACTTTCTTGGGATCCATCTTCAACTCATCCGAAGATATTATTACAAACCCCAAATAAATGAGTTCTTTCTTCATGAAAGATGACTTCTTCAAATTTATCAGCAACTTCTCTTGTTGTAACCTCCTCATCACTAGAGTTAAGTGTCTCAAGTGTTCTTCCTCAATCTTACTGAAGATCAGTATATCATCAAGGTACATGATTACAAACTTTCCAATGAAATATTTCAAGACTTCGTTCATCAATCTCATAAAGGTACTCGATGCATTCGTCAAACCAAATGACATGAAAAGCCATTCATATAACCCTTCATTCGTCTTGAAGGCTGTCTTCCATTCATCACCTTCTCTCATTTGCATCTGATGATATCCGCTTTTCAAATCAACTTTTGAGAAAAACTTTTCTCCACTCAAGCAATCCATCAAGTCATCCATTATCGGTAAAGGAAATCTATACCCGATGGTGATTTTTTTTATTGTCCTCGAGTCTATACACATCCTCCATCCACCATCCTTCTTTGGACTTAACACTGTTGGTACAACGCATGGACTCAAGCTTTCTCGAACCAATCCTTTGTCCACCAAATCCTGAACTTTCTTTTTGACCTCTTCATTCTCCTGCGGCGTCAACTTGTATGCTGCTTTGTTTGGTAAAATTGCTCTTGGTATAAGGTCAATGTGATGGCTTATACTCCTGATGGGCGACAATGAACAAGGTAAATCATCCATCACTATATCAGGGAAATTCTCTAGCAGTTCCTGAATTTCCTTCGGTAGATCATCCATCGAAGTACTGGTCAAAATGACTCTAGGTTTTCTTACCACAACAAATTGCATATCTTCATCTTTCTTGACTTCATCAAGAAGCTCCTTCCCACTCATGAGAAGTATAGTATTACTTGTCTCTTCTTTCACCTTCTTGTCCTCAATTGGCAACAACATATGCATTCTACCATTCTTCTCTAAGGTGTATATGTTCCTTCTCCCATCCTGAACAACATTTCTGTCATATTTCCATGGTCTTCCCAACAAAAGATGATAGGCATCCATGGGAATAACATCACATAATATTTTATCCCTGTAACCCCCTATTTTAAATTCAACTAAACATTGTTTAGTGACCGTTACCTGATGCCCCTTTTGCAACCACGAGACTTTATATGGGCACAGATGTGAAACTATCTCCAATTCCATCTTTTCCACCATTTTTGTGGATACTAGGTTATTTGTGCTTCCACTATCCACTATTACCTTGCATACCCTATCCTTGGTCTTGCAAGAAGTTATGAATAAACTATTTCTTTGGACTGGATTCTCTGCCTCTTTCTCTGGCTTCAAGATAATTTTTCTCATCATTAAGGATCATCCACCTTCTGCATGTTCTTCCTCAACATTTCACCTTTGTGCTTCTGAAATGTGAGATTCACATCCTCCATCTCTCTTTTTGTCAGGACATTCAAAATATTTGTGTTCGATCTTTCCACAGACAAAACATTTTATCTCACCTCCTCTGCCTCTTCCTCTTCCTCTGGCTCGGGGAAAAGTATTTCTGTCGGCATATTGTCTTCCCTGTGAACTTCCTCCTCTTTCTGGGTGAGCATGAGGTTTCCTTTCTTCATCCTTGGGATTCTGTACTCTGTCTTGGGAAACTTCTTTACCTCTACTTTGACTTCTACCTCTGCCTCTTTGACCTTTCTTTCGGGCCAATTTTTCTTTAGTCCTCAGAGCATTCTGATAAGCATCTTCTACATTTTTGATAGTCACCATGCTCATTTCATCTTGAATGTCGTATCTCAGATCATTCATGCATCTGGAGATTTTTTCATCATCACTCTCATGACGACCTGCTCTAATATTGAGTCGGTAAAATTCCTTAGTGTATTCCTTCATAGTCATCCATTTCTGTCTCAAATTATGCATTCTACGAAAAAAATTAATTTGATAATCTATGGGTATAAACTTGGCCTTCATCTTGGCGACCATCCTGTCACAAGTTTTGATTTTTTGCTTTCCTTTGCAATGCTTGTCAGCCTATAGTTCGTCCCACCATAGTGCTGCATGCCCTTTAAGTCTAGTGACAACATGTTTGACTTTCTTATCGTCCTCGACATCCTCATAGTCGAAGTACTTGTCCAGGAATCTAAACCAATCTAGCAGCTCCTCAATGTCTAAGTTGCCTTCATACACCGGGATGTCCATTTTTTCTCTACCCCCTATTCTTGCAACAAATCTGAATAGACATTCTTCTGCAACATCTTAGGCTACAACTTCTTCTCCAGCTCCAACCTCATTTTCACTTTTAGCTTCACTGACATCTCTAATATCAGTAGCTCATCTCTGTGATGTCTCCATGGAATCTAATCGAGCACAGAGTTCTCTCATTTCCCTTTCCACAGCTGGATCGAGCATTGGTCTATCTTGACGTCTTCTGGGTGGCATTGTTCAAATCTGTTCCACGCAGAACTTAAATCACAACTTGCCTTCTGTCTTCCCCTTGCTTACATAAAACAATGATTGTAAGCTAGGCTCTGATACCACCTAACGCAACACCCCTACCTCAGTAGGTTTTGCATGACCTCCCGGTCTAAGGATCATTATTAATATCCATTTGAGTTGAAGAGACTCTCTGATTCCCAACTGGAATCGTCAACACACAAGTGCTTCCACAAGTCCTTCTTAGGAGTTTCATCTATGCAAATAACACTAGGCGTGAACTCTCGTCACATGACCAATGAATGTGACCACAATATTCTCCCGAAAGGGGTGTTTCGGGGTTCGTGACTTCGTGATCCCTGATGTGAGTTCTTCTGGCTCTTTCAATCACCAAAACCCCAAAAAGGGTCAACGGGTCTTTGAATCCTTCCTTAACTTTTTCTGATGTGACCTTCGACCATAGTCGGGGCCCAAATATTTCAGCACCTCAGGACTTCACGTATCGATGATTTACGATGCAAAAACTCTCCTCACCCAATAGCTGAAATCATGATAACTCCTCACAGAAAATCAATGGTTCTGGACTCCCCATGATTTGATGGTTCTAGCTCTATCAAGACTTTGCGAATCGAGAGTTTTCAAATCTCAAATCTGATTCACAACTTCCTCCACGCCTCGAACTCTGAAACAATGAAACTCGAGCACGAGATCAATGACTCTTGTTGATCCGGATCCAACGATCACTACTCCTCCTGATCATACGAGCTCTTAAGGATTATCGACCTTAACCTTCTTGCCAGTCTGCAAGATCCAACGGTCCACAGAATTTCAACGATTATCCCTCTGAGAATTTCAACCATCCATTAAGACTTCTCAAAGACTCATTCCCATATACTTTGGAATCTTTCTTCCTAAGCTTGTTTCTCAACGAGGTAATTTCAAACCTTGTCGTTCCTTTAACTTCTCTCAATTCTCTATCCTTCCTGAGCTTCCTCTGTGCTACAACTCAAGGATTTCTAAAGCCTCTTTGTGTGCACTCCTTGCAGAATTCCCAATAACCTTTGGTTATTTTAAAACCTCCAACTTTGTGCACTCCCCTGCAACAACAGTTCTTCAACCTCTCTCCTCGGTTGGAAGAGTCTAAGACTTCGATCAGCCTACACACACCTTGCATGGCTCTATGCTATACTTACACTTTTTCTAGTATAAGAACAACGATATCTCTCCTGATCTTTTCTGAGGTAAAACTCAGAAACTCGTCAATGCACTCCTTGCAGACTTTCACTGCACCCTTGCAGGAATTCTCAAGAAGAGAAAAAATTGAAACTTATACTTTTCTCTTCTCCAACTTCATATATTCAACATGAAATCAAGAGCATACATACACACAACATTTAAACAAGTGCATAATAGAGAATAGAACAAATTGTAAACATACCATTCAATAAATGCCAACAATATTCATCACAACACCATGAAATTGGATCAAATCTCTTTTATATTAATCCAAGTGGTTTTGTACATGGATTCTATAGCAAAAACTATCTGCTTATGCGACCTTCTGAAATATCTGTTGTCCTATGCTCTCTTGCTCTACAAATTACAATTACAATCTCTGCTTCTCTCAATACATGCGAGGGAGATTTCTTAGAGTTTTCCCTCCTACCTTACAAGCTATCTAATCAGAATTAAAAGCTATCTACTTTACATTGATTACAATTAAATGCCTCTTAATATGACAGATGAGAGTAATGCTCAAGATTTGTTTTACAAGATTCAAAACATAAATGCAAATACATCCTCTCGATATATTTCATTAATGTTTATCTTTTAAATTCAAAACGTTCTCAAAATATGCGCTAGTGCATTTCCAACTGTCCTCCACTTTTGCGCTTGCTTTGCTAGCTTGCTTACGATGCTCTTGCATCGAAATCCCACCATTGTCTTGAAGATATCTCTCATGCCATGGTGGATTCTATTCCATGTATATTGTTTGATTTCACTAATTTGTCTCAAGTTGATGGTTGCTTGAAGTTTGAGTCCATGGAGGCTTTCCAAGACAATGAGGCACTTTGGTCTACACCGATGGTTATGTCAAGTCCTCATTATTTTGGTTTGTCTTCAAGGATTAATAATTTTAGTAGCACAAATATTTTCTCACCAAGTACACTTCACACAAATCCTATGCATGGTTCTCATCTGGTATGCTACTTTCCCATAAACTCCCTCCATCAATTCTATGTTCGTAATGGTAGATTTTATGATAGAATTGAAGCATGGTTGAAGGAATCTTATTCAGCTAATGTTCCCATAAATTATTACTATCACATATTTAATATAGTGAATATAGTTGTTCATGTTTTAATTTTTCCTACTTTTAGTCTACTTTTATTCCAAGTTTTGCTACTAATATTTTGTCATGAACATATGTTTGCAGGATTGGGATTACATGCATGCCTACTTTGGCATTATGAATTTACATAGTTGATTCTTTTCAATCAATGCGATGTAGGATAGGAGTAGGGTAGTATAGACTAGTGTCTTTCCTTTCCATAGTTTAGCTTGGCTTTCTAGTTTTCGATTTGCTTTCTATTTTCCTTTTCTTTTTATTACTATTGGATGAATAGTAAATGATTTCTCAATAGAGGTGGGAAGAAATAGAAACTCCGCACACTAATTTTTCCCGTGATGGATCTTCAAAATAAAATTTAATTTTTGATATGGGAAGAAATCATTTTGTCTCATTGTTAAAAAATTCCTATGTGCTGGGATAATTTTCAAATCACTGATTCTATGCATGTTCACCATGTAAAATCCTTTTCAAGCATTATGTCATCTCACAAGTGGGATATTTTAAATAAAGATTACTACTCTGTCCCTCTTGTGGTGAAAATAAGCACTCAGATTTGTTCCGTCTTTTACATGTTACTAATTTGGAATATTTTTTATTGATTACATTTCTTCTGAGTTTTGAACTTTCTATCCCATACACGATGAATTGAAGTTTTGAGTGATTAATTCTACCCATATGAAATTCAAGCCCCTCCAATTCCCTGCAATTTGTTTGCATGATGATTTTTGGATTTGGAGTTATCCAAAAGGTTGCTCGCACACCGATTATTTTCTTAGGTTACTTTCATCCAACATGCTTTTAATATAAACTTAGCATAGTGAGCTTAGCTGATTTTTAATTTTTTGACACTTACAGTTTTAATTTTTGGGCATTGGCTACACATATATTATTCTCTGTTCAATTATTTTTTCAAGAGGAGCTTACCTTTTATCTTGTAGCTCACTTGATCCAAGTTTCCTCTTATACACAACAACAAGATATATTCTTTAACATTGCCCAGTAACATGTTTTGGCATTGTGGACAACTTTGTTATTTAAATATTTCTGCTGATATTTTTTTCAGAAAATTTACTAGAATCAATCATTTCAATTACTAATCTTTCTGGTCCCCTAGATGTAGGACAGTCAGTGATGGAGTGTGTTTTTAAAGCACTCCGTGATGTTAAGTCACCGGTTCAAAACTTGCGGGGACAACAAATCCAACCATGTTAAGGGTTGGTGTGGCTCAGGATGGGTGCGATCCCTAGGTGATTTTGACGGCTTAGATGCCCCTGAGTCGTGGTTTCTCAAGCCATAGGCTAGTCCCATAGGTCACAAACAAACTAGCAAACAAAAAAAAAATTACTAATCTCTCTGGCTAGTTGAAAATTTAATCCTAGCCCCATCAATCATGAGGATTTTAGACCTGATTTCTTCTTGGAAATCATCTTTCCATATTTTAGATTTGCTTATTTTAAGTCACTCATTCTGGTTATATTCTTGAGCAATATGATTTTTATCATTGCTGAGTACTACACACTTATCTCAATGTTGAAGCCATTTGAATGCGTAAGAGTTGTAAATACCTTGGTGGTAAATCTCCATGCAACTTCTAAGATTCTAAATTTCAAGTTCTCAACATTTGTTTTCATCTTAGCCATGATAATAAGTTCCAAGATGTAAATTTCTTATGGGTTGTAACTCATCAATCTATTCAGCCGTACACTCTTCAACATTCCTTGAACAAAAACTCAGTTTATTCATAACTTGGAAAGATGAGCATGATTGGGTTATGTTGGAATATATTTATTGGATCCCTCTTACTCATAAGCTTGCTGATTTTGTTTTCTGGATAATATGCCTCATTTTTTTGAATGGAAAACTTATCTAGTAGAGAGACAAGCTACATACTCTTCTTCTTCATTTCATTTTCTCCTATTCCATATGTAATCTCAAGGAAGTGAAATTCATAAGTTTCTCTACTTGGAACACTCTTGGGACTTTATGATGTCAGTCTCATGGACTTCCCCATCATGTTGAACTTTAACTCATTATAAATCAAGATTTAGTCATTTCATTTATTTATGGTTTCTAATTACATCTTTCATTTATGATGGGGTAATCAATCCATCTAGATTGTGATATGAGATTACTTGAATCTTTCGAGAGTGCCTTAAATGTTCCCATTTGCAATATCCCAAGGACAAGCCCCGTTGTAATCATTTTTGTGAATTGTAAATCATGTTTTGTAGGTTGGTGAGCCGAGTATTGATAAGCTGATAAGCTTATGTGTTTATTAGGCTAGAGAGCCTAAGTGTTAAAGGCCAGGAGCCTGATTTTTGTACATGTAATTATGCACATTATTAATAAAAGATAAACATCTCTGTGTGTGAACCGACCACGATGAATGAGTGACGGGGGACTAAGCTTCCACAAATCTTGGGTAAGGGAGAGGGTGCTGAAACATTAGAAAGAGGGGATAAGCTTGGGGGAATTAATCCCTTGGGAATAATAATTTATTATTTTTCCAAAGTAATGTGAAAATGTATATATTTTTTCCTAAGTTTCTAAAAAGGGGAACGTGTGCAAAATGGGAAGAATGAAGCCCCAGGGAGACAGGTGTCGACCTGGGTGCATGCAGTTAAAACCAGAGGAATAAGACCTATTGGGGGTTCTACATTCCTCCAGCCATCACCTGAGTCTGGGGGTTTGACCTTCCAATTCGCCATCCTCCGTCTAAACTCGTGGGTGTCCATGATTGACCTCTGTCTGGTGTTTGTTTTCAGATCCCTTACCTGGATAGTTCAAGCCTATGTGTGAGATCTCTGTGCACCCTTACGCAGTCCCAAAACTAGAACCAAGAAGTTGTTCTGTATTGCTAGTTGAGAAAACCGAAGCGTCTCGTATTTGTCGAGCCTTGTTATGCTGTAGCGTCTGTCTATCACCAGTTTGGGAAAGCCCGTGTCTGTGTTTCCCATGGACTGTTGTGGACGCATAGTGATTGACTGTGGGTGGCTTGCTGACTAGTGTATGTTTGTGTTGAGCCTCGTAGTTGCCCGACTGCATTGGAACCCAAGTTGAAGGAAAAAGGTTGTCTGACCAGTGTGTAACACTCTCTCCAGGTTAGGGAGGTGGTTGTAGTTGAAAAGAACAGGTCGCCAGACCTGTGAGTAACTCTCTCCAGGTGAGAGAGTGTTCTAAGGAAGTAAGAACTCCTGGAAGGGGTCCTGTAGTTGCTACATAACTCTGAGACTTCCGGTCCAGTCTATTGTTGAAGCCCAAGGAAAGGGAGGTTAACAAGCGAAGGACTGTCTTGGTGATAGTGAAGGTGTATACTCCTGGGGTGGGACAAGCATGAGGGGAATGAGATTGTATGAGCAATGGGCATAAGTGGCTCCTGGGAGAAAATCCTTCCTTTGTAACTGGGTGTCTTCCCGTTGACCTTGCCTGGCCTAGGATTCCCTGCCTGGTGGAGCTTAGTCCCAACTCGGGGGTGACCTACTACCGAGAGTGATGAGGAACGCGGTCTAAGGCTGGGAGGTTCGTGGAAGGTCTGTATGCAGTTCGTGAATTACATCTAGTTTCAAAGATAAGTACCAGTTTGTGATTAATATTATGTTTTGCATGCCTGTGATGCTTATATGTTATCATGTATTCTGTTGTGCATATGAATTCTTGTTAATGCCATGGATTATGTATGCTACCAGTAATTATGTTCTTACTTTGTGTTAATGTATTGAATTCATTTAAATGCATGTTATATAAGTTTTATTCCGCAGTAGCATTACTCCTGATTGTGGGTTGACAGCTCGAAGGATGTTACATTTTGGTATCAGAGATTTAAATGGCTAAAGTCATAAGTGTTGGTAGCATTGCCCAGCCTTTGGAGGGCCGGGGATGTTACACCATTTACATAGTGACCTGCTTTTTGTCTCTCACAAGGTTGAATATAGTCATATGGATATTTCACATTATTATCATTAATGACAAGAGGGAATAAAATAACTTGGTTTGCAAGGATGATGATTTCGAATCAGATTTTTATTTATCTTGTAAGCATGAAAAATGTTTTTTAATGGACAAGTATCTTTAGAAGATAGATGGAATTGAAGTCTTATGGTTTTGTTCGTTTAACTTGATTGATTATGTTTGAAGGAACAAGACGAAGTGTCTAAGGGATCCAAATCTCACAATGATAAATGCCACTAAAGTCTTTTGGTCAAAAGGAATATCGTGGGAAAACACATAATACTTATCTCTCAAGAAGAAGGTTGTGATATTTGACTGAATGGATAGAACATGAATACTCAATGACTGCATTGACATTTGCATAAGTTTTATGGTAGCCAATATAGTTTAAGTTCACATTATCCTAACATGATTTTCTTAGGATTATTATTTTAATATTGGTATTTTTAATCTAATTTCATTTTAATAAGTTAGTAATTTAGAGGAAGAGTTTTTCCCAAACTGTCTAATCGTTGATCACACCATTCTCTTTTGTTATGCAGGTTGGGAAATGGATTGTGCAACCAACAACTCCAGATTTTTCTCTTGGAATGAAAGAAACTTAGGAAAGTGTTAATCTAAACTTGGATGATCATATTCCTTTGCAATTTTTTTTAATTAATCATCCGAGATTGTCACCAACTCAACAAATGATAAAAAAAATAGTCTCATTCATGTATTCACATAATAATTTATGATCTAGTTGATATTTGGAGTCATTTTAATGATTATGTTGATGACCTTCAGAATTTTAATATCTCCTCTTTGCCTTATCGTATTGAATTATGTAAATATTTGGGATTCATGATATCTTTTATGGAAAATAGAAATTGGTGCTTTGGTGAGAAATATGAAATGTAATTTCTATTATTGAAAAATTCAGCATTTTCAAATATGCAAAGGACTTGCTCATGTCAAGAAATATTGAGAGCTTAATGATTTATGGAATGTTTGATGTAATCATATTTTTGAAGATATGTGTTGACTAAATCTATCCATTAACCCGTTTTTCTAGATTCCTAAAAGATTTTTTTGTTGCACTAAATGAAAGAAATTGTATGTGGCAATTGGATTAGAGGATTATACTGCATTTTTTTACTAGATTATCAATTCTCGTAATATTGCTTGTTCTTCATCTCAGATATTTACCCTAGGTATCTTTCTGTTGGGCTTGATGTTGAATGATTAACATTTATAAATGGATTATTTCTCTTGGCTCACTTTCCAAGCTTTCACTGAAAACACTTTCATTGTTGCTGCCCTAGATTTACTACTTGCTGCTGGGTTCTCTTCTTATTTTTTAGCTAGTTTTCATTCTTCCTTGGTGATTGACATTCTAGCTTTAGGATTTTTTAGTTTAGTCTTATTTTTCATGAGTTGGCTTCAGTTTTTCTTTTATATTGTATAAATTGCTTCCATCCTTTAATTTAAATGCTAGTATGTTCCTTGAGCTAATTTGAAATGCTTGGAGGATCACTCTATAAACTTGAGTGAGGGGATGGTCCAATTATCGTCACATATTGAAGAAATTTTCACAATTCATAAGATGCATGAGATTCTCTATCTGGACAAAGATTCATGAAGTTATTATCTGTAGGTATGGACTAATGGTTTTGGTGGAACACATGTTCCTATTGAGCATACCATGATAATCCATAAGCATAGGAAAGTGTCTATATGCCTTTTTATTTGCGCTCCATTCACTTCAAATTAATAAGATGGCCCATACTATGATGGTTTTTGGGGAGACCTATGGGTTAAACTAAAATGCATAACATCTACTCAACAAATCAAAGCAATTCTTGTATCACCCCACTTCCTTCACACCCTATATATATATATCTATATCTATATCTATATATATATATATATATATATATATAATCTAAAAGGGTGAGCATATTTAGAAATAAAAAGAAGTTGAAATCACTATTAATAGTGTGGGAAGTAAAATTAAATGCGTCAGACCTATGGACTCCTGCTGGTAGTAGGTCTATGCTTGTATGGTATCGAGGTAACTTCACTAGGGCTATGGACGATCGTTGGTAGCAAAACAATGCTAGGGAAAGAGAGTTGAAGAACAAACTTATATAGATGTTTGCTTGTTATAAAAAGTGAAAACCCATGGTTGAAATAAAACCAATCTGGAGTGTATATATATATATATATATAAAATCTAAAAGGGTGCGCATATTCAGAAATAAAAGGAAGTTGAAAGAACTATTAATAGTGTGGGAAGTACAAGTAAACACGTCGGGCCTATGGACTCCTGGTGGCAGTGGGGCTATGCTTGTATGGTACCGAGGTAACTTCGCATATATATATATATATATAGAATCTAAAAGGTTGAGCATATTCAGAAATAAAATGAAGTTGAAAGCACTATTAATAGTCTGGGAAGTACAAGTAAACGCGTCGGGCCTATGGACTCTTACTGGCAACGGGGCTATGCTTGTATGGTACCGAGGTAACTTCGCCGGGGCTATGGATGCTCGTTGGCAGCAAAGCAATGCCAGGGAAAGAGAGATGAGGAACACACTTATATAGATGTTTTCTTGTTATAAAAAGTGAAAACCCATGGTTGAAATAAAACCAATCTGAAGTGTGTAGCTAGTAAATGAATTTACCTCACTAATTGACTCATTGAAAAGGGTGTGTTAAATTACAAGTACTATAAATATTGGATTATATCTTTCATAAATTTGGCATCATTTTGGTACCCATGATTATTGGAAAATTGTCTGCAGTTTGTTAAGCTTATCTTTAAAATTCAGATCTGAAGTAAAGGCCCTAGACTTCTATTGACATAGATAACTGGTTCTTTAATTTTTCTTTTACAAGCGAAAGGAAAGGCCCCCCCTACTAAAATTTCATCCCTAATGCCTAATCCTCTATTGCTTGAGCCTAATGTTAATTCTTTGTCTACCTTGAGGGAGTTGGGGGTTTGATCTTGATTTATGATTGTCTTTGATGGAGGTTGATTATCCATTTTTATATTATGATTCCAAATGTCTTCATAATGTCTCTTGACCTATGATCTTTAGTTGAAATTTGTATGATGGAATTGACATGTTATCTTTAGAACTTTTTTAGAATCCAAAGTGCTTGATGATCCTATGTGGATGCATGATTTAATGTTCTATTGATGGTTATATTGAATGAATTGGTTGTCAATGCTTTTTTCTGAATGACTAATTTAAAGTTTGCATCATCTTGCTTACATGCTGGTCTTAATGTATTCATCTTTATGCTTTCACATGTTGTTTATACTCTTCTATTTTAAACTCTAAGTTTGAGTTGCAAACTCACTAATCCTTCTTTTGATTTTGAGACTTGGCACATGCAATTTTCAGGAAACTTAACGACAACCATCCATGATTATCTTTCAATTGACACAACACTCTTTTATAAGTTTGCTTCAAGGAGGAAATATAATGTTTATGGTGTATTAGCAAGTGTCCTTTCAATCACATAACTAATCTCATATTCTCTATGGTTGCAGGAGTAGGTTCACATGATCACTTTCTTCACATGATTTCTCCAGAAATGCCTATGGGGTAATCCCTTGATCCTTACTAGGATTCCCCATTTCAGGAAGCAATTTACCTTGAATTGTAGTTGCCTTAAGGTCTGAAGCTCCCAAGGATATCAAATCCACCTTTCCTACATACCTGTCCTTGAGCCTCTTCGGATTGGTCTCTACTGGATTCCTCTTTTGACCCTCCCTCTCTTTGGAAACCCATTCCTACTAAGATTCACAGATGTCAAAATTTCCCCTTCTTTTATTTGCTTTTTTCTCTAACTAAATCTCACAGTTTGATTATGCTTTTCAAGATCTTTCCAACGACTCTAACCATACTCAAATCTGAGCTCTAGATCAAAAGTTATGGCATCCTAAAGTTCCAAATCCTTCATTCACCTTTTCCACATCATTTCCATGTGCCATCCACATGGTTCCATGTCACTTGTGCCAATCAACATGGAATTGACATCGATGTTGGTGTGGAACATGACACCTATCCCATTGAGCCCTCATTTAATCTTTGGGCCCTTTTCATTATTGGAATTTATCCGCTCCAGGTATCCCATCCCTTTTCGACCATCTCTTCTAACCACATCCTCCTCCTCCGACGACCTCTCCTTTAGATCCAACAATCCTCAAGACTTATCTTCGATGAAACCTCTTTCAACCCTACCCTGGATCACTCTGAAGACCCTCCTTCGATGAACATCTAATATCTACTCGCTACACCAACTCAATGGTTAAGATGCAAAGCGATGACCTAAAGGCCTCCATGTTCAACTAGTCCCACTCTAGTCCTGCACAATCATAAGATGAAATATGTCACCTCTTGGGACATGCTAGCTACCATGATGGCATCCTTGTCACCTTGACCACCCAACTGTTACAACACATCACTATGATGTTACTCTCCTTTCTGTTAGACACAAATCTTACTAGATCCACAACTAAAATTTCACGTAACACCTCTTGATGAATCAATGATCCTCATACCTTCTCGTCATTGGAACCCCATCACTTCCTAGAACTTGGACACTTCTATGAATCCCCCTTGACCAATGATCAATATCTTGCGCTCGAACAAATCAATTGTTCCTGTTCACTCAGAACCTTCCCCATCAGAGTCCCTGTACAACCTTTCCCTCAAACACTTTGATGGCCTCACCCTTCGACAAAGCTATCACTAACATCAACGGTCCATAATTCAA
This sequence comes from Picea abies, assembly GCA_900067695.1. Classification (NCBI taxonomy): domain Eukaryota; kingdom Viridiplantae; phylum Streptophyta; class Pinopsida; order Pinales; family Pinaceae; genus Picea; species Picea abies. The sequence goes on from CBVK0100043938.1 coordinate 20,264, forward strand.
TAATACCACTCTCCGATGGATCAAACAACTATCATTGTCTTGGAGCCTCTCCCATAGGATTCGTTTTGTGACCTTATAATTGGTCATTTTGATGGCCTATCCATTCGACCAATGACCCATATTTGTTTGCTATGCCGAATCAATGGTTGTGAATTATTCTAATTCAAACAAAGGTAAATCAAGGACTAAACCATTTCAGGGATTCTTCTAAGCACTTTCTAAGGTTTTACCAGGCATTCTTGGCCTTCACTTTGTCCTGAAATAACTAAGACAATCTCTCTTCATAACTTGGATGAAGATTTACATCCTGCAAACTTTTCACTTCAAGGTAGGGGATTTCATAGGGACTAAGGTTCTCCAATCATGCAGAGACCTTCTCAGACACCCAGGTAAAGGATCAACCATCCATATTCACCCATAGATAGATCAAAGGTTGTTGAGCACTATTTTTCAAACATGTTTATCTTGGGATGTAGGTGTCAGAATTGATCCTATGATACCTTGTTGGAAAGATATTGTGCCAAGGAATGCACCGGGAGAGTTATTTAGACTGAAATAATAATGAAAAACCTTTGAAATAGCATAAAACAATAGGCAACAAATTTGGGGAAAAAATTGACTGTGCAAACTTTAGACGACCATATCTATATCTACAAGCAACAAAATTAATCCTAGGATAACTCGCTAGAAAGTAAAAGAGAGTAGAACATGATAGCATAATAAGTATTGGCATATTAAGGGTGGAAATTCCCAAAAAATGCAGAACATGAAAGATGCCCAAATTTAATTGAAGAACGGGTTGTGTAGTGTTCAAGTAGTCATATATGAAGCTACAAGAGCCAAAATCAGACATGTATGAGCATAATGGAAGGCTGAGATAGAGACGAAGAAGAAAATATGATCTTATTCAATAGGCTAACATTAGAAATGCCTAGGATAGCTCAAGGAACATAAGATGACACCAACGAGAAGAGTTAAAAATATTTGTAAATAAAATCATTTATGAAAGGCCCGAGGGAAAGAATAACCACTCAGGATTCTCTTAAACTTTTGTTTGTAACACTTACATGTTTATTTTCGAAAATTTAAAAGAAATTTGAAATGAAAATGACTAAACGAAGGTAAAATGAAGTGAACAGTCACAAGAGTTGAAGAGTGTCTCTTGTTTTATAAAAGAGGACTCGTTGGATGTAATAGGGGACTTTTTCCCATTGTATAGACAAAGAATACTATTATTTCTGTATGTATGTATAGCAAAATCCATTTTTGAAGTCATAATTATTTGCAAATGGTTGTGGGACTACTCTACACTTCTGTTTGTTGTTTAAGTTTTCTGGGTATTGATCAATCAAACTATTTATGTGATTACCATTTAGAATACTCATGTTGTTGTGATTTCTAATGAGTACATGGATGATGTTACATGTCTCCTCTTCAATTATTTGAGATGATATCTGAAATATGATTGTGCCAACATATTCTTGGCTACCATGAACTATTTTTGCTACCAAGATATCACTTTAAACTATGTTCATCTATTAGTTTTTCTCCCTTGGGATAGGTTAGAAGTAGTTAGGCTACATTAGTTTGCTTTCAATTGATATTATATTTAGAATTAATTAGGATTATTTGGGGGACATTTCATTACTTTTCTCTTTTTTACTCTTTTAATTCTTAGTGGCAACTAGGCACACATACTAGTCGGAAATGCTACACCAAGCAAGAGTAGGTCTAATTGGGACATGCCATCGGGCGTTCTCGCTTGCCTGCTTGACAAGTGATTTGGACCCGTCAATAGGTTTGTTATGAAAATGAAATCTAACTAAAGTTTTATAACAACAATAATACGATAGCGAATGGTTATAGCAAACAAAAATAAATTAGATACAATGGAACCAAGTTCAAAGTCCTACCCTATATGCTCTTTTTGTATTTTTGGAATGCACTTAAATGGTATGCAAATTAAAAGAAATAAATCAAGGGATATAACTGTTGAAGTTTTACAACTTTGGGCATTCATTCTCCATAATAAAATATAAAGAAACCATTATAGAAGACCCTGTAATGCACTAGAAAGAAATAAATGACAAGAAGACCAAGTTGTCCCATTGGAACATTTGTAAAGGCAACAAAAGAAACAAAATAAAGTTAAAAGACAAAAAATGACAAGTCGACCTTGCCAGTAAAATAAGGTGACTTGACTAGTATAAATAAAGATAAGTTCATTTATTTATTACACATCTCTCATAACTCTTCTCCTAAAGTGCACAATTCCTAGTTGTAGTTGTAGTTACTATTTACAGTTGTAGTTATAATTTCTAGTTACAATTATAGTTGACGTTTCCAGTTTCCAGTTGCGCAAATTTTGAGGTGCGCTATTTTGTCTAGGGTTCACCATCTTTGAGGGATCTTCCTCATACTAGGGTGAACTTATCTTGTGCTGGGTCTCTTCATATTTCTGGTGATGTATCTGTAAACTTGGATTAAATTTCTTCTAGAGAAAAGTTTGCTGGTTTTTTTTTCCCGAGTTTGGGTTTTCCCAGGATAAATCTTGTGTCTATTGTGCATGACTATCTCTATGTGTTTCTGTTATTTCCGCTGCAATTTTATTTCAGTTGAAATTTTTAGTGTGTAATTATTCTATGATAACAATGGAATTAAAATCTGTTTGAAATCATAAAGTAATAATTATCAGATATGAAAATTAGAAAATTCAACATGGTATCATAGCTTTGTTTATATTTTCCATTGCACAGATCTGGACTTGTCAAGCTCATTGAGCATTTATTGAACAACATTGGGACTATTTTTACCATAGAGAAACTCACCTTTCCCTAACACATCTATTGGTGCCCTCAGATTGACATTTGGTCAAGGTTGAATTTTAAGGGTTTTAGGCTTGTTGACATTCTTTAGTTTGTCTTTTGTTTTTTTGGCTCTTGTTTTGGGCAAGTTACCATGGAGGAATGATTGGTCACAACACT
>CBVK0100043939.1:132-29723 GCA_900067695.1 Picea abies
AGGGATTGAAATCTTTCTTCACATTCTTGTGTCCATGTGAATTTAGCTCCCTTCTTCTGGAGGGCAGTGATTAGACAACCAATCTTGGAGAATCCTTTTATAAATATCCTATAGTATCTTTCTAATGCCATAAAGGATCTAATATCCAAAATGTCCATTGGGGTAGGCCATTCCATGATAGACTGGATCTCGTCATGGTCTACTGCTACTCCTTTTTCAGATATGACATGACCCAAGTAATGTATTTGCTTCTAGAAAAAGTCACACTTGCTAAATTTGGCATAGAGCTAATGTTCTCTTATCACTTGAAGCACAAGTCTAAGATGTTCCTCATGTTCCTCTCTATTCTTGGAGTAAATTAATATATCGTCAATAAAAACCAGTACAAATATGTCTAGAAATTTGCTGAGCATATTGTTCATCAAGCACATAAAAGTGGCAGGGGCATTGGTCAATCCAAATGGTACTACCACAAACTCATAGTGACCATATCTCGTCCTGAAGGTAGTTTTGTGGATGTCTTCACCCTTGATTCGGACTTGATGGGATCCAAATCTCAAGTCAATCTTTGAGAATATGGAAGTACCTCGCAATTGATCGAATAGGTCATCGATCCTAGGTAAGGGGTACTTGTTCTTTATGGTTACCTTATTGAGTTTTCTATAATATATGCATAGTCGGAGGGTACCGTCTTTCTTTTTCACAAACAAGACTGGTGCTCCCCATGGAGACACGCTGGGCCAGATATAGCCTTTGTCCATCATTTTTTTTAGTTGTAATTTAAGCTCAAATAGCTCAGGTGTGCTCATCCTATATGGTGTCCTAGACACTGGCACCGTCCTTGGTGCAAGTTCTATCGAGAAGTCAATGTCCCTTCTCAGAGGTAGACCCGGTACCTCTTCCGAAAATACATCTCTATATTCTCTTAGTGCGGGGTGGTCTTCGAGGCTTGGTTTGTCATCTTCAACTGATTCCAACACCTGTATCGCATATAGTGGACATCCCTTTCTGCAATACTTTCTCATTTGAAGAGCTCATATTCGTCTCACCGAGACAGGTTTTTGGATCCCTTGAAGGGTTATCCTTTTTCCTTCTTCACTTACACATTCTAAGGTTTTATGGTAACAATCTAGTCTGGATTTATATGTGGCTAGCCAGTCCATACTAATCAACAGGTCATACGATCCTAGGGGTAATATGTTAAGGGTTGCTTGGGTGGGGAATTCACTCATAGTGAATTGGCAAGCTGGTATGACCTCCGCTACCTTTCTTTTGGTGCCAGTGGCTAACTGTAGCAACCATGGCTTGGCCTATTTATGTGGCTATAATTTACACTTATCAACAGCCTTAGGGGCTATATAACTCAAATTTGAACCAGGGTCAATTAGAATAGACAGTAGATGGTCGGTAATCACACCTTCCATCTCCACCACTGAAACTTGGTGGTCAGCTTGTTTATTATCCAAGGCTGCATAAATTTGTGACACACTCTAGGCCATGTCATTGACGATGGTAGCTTCTTGAACATTGTAAATTCTCCGACTATTCTGTTGTCGGTGCAGGTAGTCCCTTAGTAGATGTTCTTCTCCACAACCCCAACATTTCAAGGGTTCTCTCTTTGGGTTATCAATCTTTCCTGGGGTAGATCCAGACGGTTTATTTCCGCCCTGGGAGGGGAAATTCTGTTGGTGTACACTTCAGGTTGGGAAGCTCATCCTTGAGTTCTTTTTATAGTTTTTAAATCTTGGGGATTTTTTCTGGAATCCTGAACTAATCTTCTGCTTCTAGCCTTTGTGAGGTTCTGTTCAATGCCTAAGCTATTCATGACAATATCTTGCCTTTCAGATAGTGTCTTCCAGGGTCTTTGGCTCATCAAACTCAATCATGTTTTGATAGTCCTTAGGTAGTCCACTAATGAATCATTGCACCTTTGCCTTTTATCCTTTTATATAGGGTACGTACCTCAACAACTCAAGGAATCTGCTGACATATTCCTCTATGGTGAGTTTCCCCAGCTTGAGTTCATAGAATTCTTTAGTCTTTTCGTCAAAATACTTTTCCGATAGATACTTCTTCTTGAAGTATTTCTCAAACCGTTCTTAAGATAGGTCCTCTTCATGAATCCCTTTTACATTCTTAAGGTCTTCCCACCAAATCGAAGCCTTTCCATTCAAGTTGAAAGTGGCTACTCGGGCCTTCAAATTTTCTAAGAGGTTATGGACTCTGAAGTACTTCTTTAGTCCAAGCAGCCAGGCCTCCGCTTCCTCCCCCTTATTTATGTCACTGTTGAAAGAGGGTGGTTTGACCTTCTTGAATTCTTCGAGATTGTGACTTTTGGAATGCTTTCGCTTCTTCTGTTTTCTTCGGGAATAAGAACTAGTTCTACTACTAAAAGATCCCTCCAAGTCACCAGTTTCCTTTCCAGAGGAATCGTCCGGCGCTTGTCCCTTATCTCTAGGGTGGAACTTTCTTGAGGTGCTCTTCCCAGTGTGGCCACTTAATATACCATGTTTCTATATCTCAGGTGGACTTTGACTTTTCTTTGTATGTCGTCGGTCCGCGTGACTGGTGTCTGGTCCATGCTGCAATTTTCTTTGTATGTCAGATAAACTCTACAACAAGACTGCATTAATTTGCATTTGCTTCTCTTGCTCTTTTATCAACCTCTCGTTGTCGGCTTTGCAGCTTTGTAGTTCGACCATGGGGCTCCTCACAGTATCAGCTATATCTAGATGGGTCTCTACCGTCCTCGTTTCATCAGACTCTTCGTCTCTATTGTAGGAGCCATCCCCCACTTCATGGTGCGTCGCCATTCTATGTGTCTGCAGTTTCCCGCGGTTGATCGTCCACTTGTTGTGTAGGAAAAACACTTGTTGTTAGTCAACATTATATTCATTCACAATCAATGCATAATTCATATTTTTCAAATGCATACACACAATAAGAATTTTCATTCTTAACTTCAACTTTTGATAAAGGGGGTTAAGCTAGAGGGTTACTCCTTTTAAAAGTAATTCAAATGGAGTTTATGCGCAACTCATTCATGAGCCCAAACAGGCCAAGTGTTGTAACCATGCTCTAATACCAATTTGTCACACACCCACTACAGCAACTAAGATTTTTTTTTTTGTATTTTCTTCGAGGGATAAAATCCCTGAATTTCTACGGGGCCTAGTGCAGACCATCCCTTCCCTTATACTCCTCCATGTGACAACCTCTGTGAACATGCTTTCGAGATTTTTTTTGCAAGGAACCCTTGTTCCTTCAATCCCCGAAACCTGAAATCTCGGTATCATCCGAATCTACGTTCTAGATCGTCAACTTGATCAATGGCCCGGATTAAATCCTGACATTCTACCTTTCGGGATTTCTGGCAAGGCCTTCACTCTTATTCCTCCGATGTCCAGAACCTCACTGGCTTTAGATCTTCACCACACATTCTCTACAAATGGATGGTCCAAATCCTTTCGGGACTCCTCCTTCTTACCACATGACCTTGTCCTATAACCTAGGGCTCATCCATAGAGCGCGTCGGGGTTTTGTGTACCAGGATTTCATGACTTGCGAAAATGGGGGGGTCTTGCCCTTTGGTTTCCTGGGTGCTGAAAGGCCAAAACTTATTCACGCTAAACCGATTCGGGGTTTGTATATCGGGATTTCGCGACTTGCGAAAATGAGGGGTCTTGCCCTTTCGTTTCCCATGTGCCGAAACACCGAAACTTATTTATGCTAAATCGATTCGGGGTTTCGTATACCAGGATTTCGCGACTTGCAAAAATGAGGGGTCTTGCCCTTTGGTTTCCCATGTGCTGAAATGCCGAAACTTATTCATGCTAAACTAATTCGGAGTTTCGTATACCGGGATTTTGCGACTTGCGAAAACGAGGGGTCTTTCCCTTTGGTTTCTCGGGTGCTGAAATGCCGAATCTTATTTACGCTAAACCAATTCGGGGTTTCGTATAACAGGATTTCGCGACTTGTGAAAACGAGGGGTCTTGCCCTTTGGTTTCCCGGGTCCTGAAATGCCGAAACTTGTTCACGCTAAACCGATTCGGGGTTTCGTATACCAGGATTTTGCGACTTGCAAAAACGAGGGGACTTGCCCTTTGGTTTCCCGTGTGCTGAAACGCTGAAACTTATTCACGCTAAACCGATGGTCTAGATCACTCATGGATCAACGACCACGATCACATCGCGATTTCACGAATCATGATTTCATGAAGTCCTACCCTTTGACCACTCCAAGTCACGAGTCAGCGAAATGCTACTCGACTACCATGTGTCCTGTGCTGATGGACGGTTCCGAATACTTTGGGACTTTTTGGATGTTTTTCGAGTCCACTCTCCTGCCTATGCAAAGGTTAAGATTGAAGGTCAATAGAGCTCTGACAGATCCTTGGATCTACGGTCCTGGATCCCATCGCTTCTGGCGAAGGCTGAAGGGGTCGAGGTGTTAGCGCTTACGCTCATCCTCTAGATCCATCAGTCTTGACCGACTTGGGGTATTTCCAAAAGGATTCCGACCGTTCATATACCAAATGATGGGGTATTCTCTTTCAATAACTGGACTCGCTGTCCTTTCTGAGCTTGAATCATGAGATTCAACCTCTCGGAGCTTTGAACTCCCACGACTTCGAAACTTGAGAGGACTACTCTTTCTTGTACAAGGTTTCTAGACTCAGATCACATGATCCTTCAGAGGGTTCTGGGGTAATTATCCCTAGGCTTGGTGACCTAACTGAAAAGCCTTCCTAATTCGCCGAGCTATGAACTCTGTGACAGGGTTAAAGTAGACTCATGGGTTTACTATAACGGTAGTCTTTTCAAGGAACTCACTCCGACTCTGGAATGCAAGGAAACTTTCCGGGAGGAGGTGACTTCGAGAAATCAAATCAGGGCATAGCATGAGTCAAGTAGATGGGAAAAATCTCAAGGGAACGAATTCGTATTATGAATTTATTCATTCTATACATAAACCGATTGTGGTCATATAAGTATAAGCATGCATCCATTATTTCCAATCAAAACACAAGGCAAACACTTCTATATAGAAACCATTTATGAGCATATAAACATGAGAATGCGTTTGTGATATTCAATTCAAAATACAAGACATAACACTTATCAGAAACACCAGACGTGATGCGACTGCTAAGAGGGGTGCTCGTTTCCACCCAACCGTAGGCTTAGTGACTCCATACGGATCTACCACTAGCCACACTCGAGCTAGACCACGATGCTTGAGATTCAGTCTCCTACTTCCAGCTCAATGGAAGTCAAGGATGAAGGTTACTCTCCTTCTCCTTTGTTTATAACTCCCTGTATTTCAAGAGTTCCTCCCCGGTTCTCTTCCGCGATCCCTATCGCACGTATTCTCCATCCCCACACTTCTTTTTTTGCCTTTTTCTGCAAGATTGCATGTGGCGCGAATTCCCCCATCCATGGTCAGGTCTAAGAGATTTTACGGATGGGTGGTTCACCCCCATCCCCTCATTAACACTTGAGGAGCCTCCCCACCTACCATCCTGGCGGGTAATTCATTCCAGGGTCAGAGAGTTGCTTTGGTATTTGAGCAAGTAAAAACCAGTACGGTATTGGTTTGGTGGAAGTTAACGCAACCATTCCAGGTCCCTTCCACCACCGCTCATTAGCCATCGTGGTCTCTTTTAGCACATCCCCCCTCCCAGCAGTCATGCAACACATAATCATAACATAATTTACATTCATCGACCTTTTATACAAAGGTCCTTCAAATCAAATATTCACATCTTTGAGATTGCCATAGTTCTTGGCCAATATAGTTATTTTTATAGACTGGGTGAAACAGGGTGTTACAAAATTACATGCCCCTGCTGTCTTTTCATCCCTTTCATCAAAGGAATTGGACTAGTTACATAGTTGTTTTTCCAGATTTTTGTGTTATTTTTGAACCCTCTCTTGGTAATAGTAAGTCGGAATGTTGTAACAAAAGGACTGTTGACTCATGGGAACCGGGTGAAGGGTTGGTTGTAGGGCCTATGATTGAGGAGGAATTTATTCCTGTTGAAAAAGGGGGAGAAAGACTGTGGTGGGACAGGTTTTAAACCATGTAGATTTAGAGGTTCTGACCATAAGGGGATTTTTTTTGGCTGAAGAAAATCGTCTAGAGAGATTGGTAATAAGTTTTATGTAGAAGAGGAATACACTTATGCTCCTGTAGAGACAAATTTGGATGAAACTATTCCTTCTTTCACATAAACTGGGGTTTTGGACAGGTTCAGAAACTTTGAACTCTTAGAGCAGGCGGTTAACAAAACAGTGGAGGAATCTTTAATTGATTTACTACCTTCTTACAATGAAGTGTTAAATAGAAGCCCACTTCAGATATTTTCTGGAGGAAAAACTCTCTTTGGGTCTGGCTCAAAGACAAAAACCGTTAGCCCGACTGCCAGTGTTGGTGGTTGGGGCATTAAAAATGAGTTGTCGGTGAAGAAAGGGTATGTTTTTGGAGGACTTGAAAAATATTTCTCACCAATCAAAACCAGAAGTGCTAGGAAGCTCATTAAGGAGAAAGAACAAGAGGGGAATTTAATATTAAAGTATCAGAGGGTCTAAGGGCACTTAGAGCATAGAAATCCCTAGCGAGAGGTATCAAATGATAGTACTCTTGCTAAATGTTAGAGGAGTGGGGGGTGCTCCCAAAACTCTAGCCCTCAAAATATTGTTTCATATGGTTAAACTAGATTTAGTCATGATAGAAGAAACTATGGTCATTGGAATTAAGGTGAGAGAGGTTTTCTCGAATTTCTTCCCAACATGGAATTTTTGTGTCGTGGATTCAAAAGGTTTGTTTGGAGGATTTCTATCTTCATGGAACCCAAAAAATGCTAATCTGAATACATTGTTGACACCTACTGGAAATTTACTAGAGGGATTCATAAAGCAGATTTATTTGAACTTGAAGCTATTAAATTGTTATTGGTCATATGCCGAAAGAAAAAGTTTATGAGACTTTATAAAAAAGGATCGTATTCTAAAAGAGCCAAATCTAATTTTGGGTGGCGATATGAACTTTACACTTTTTGCAAGAGAATCTGGGGTATTAATGCTAGAAGTGATCCTTTAGCTGCTTATTTCAATAAGATGATACAAGGAGAAGGTTTAATTGATTTAGAACCTGTAAATCTTCTTCCTACTTGGAGGAATGGAAGGGGAAATCAAGATTCTGTAGAAAAAAGATTGGATTGATTTTTAATAAGTGAATCGTTGATGGATTCAAGGAACTGTTTTAGATTCTGGGTGGTTAATGTGAATATTTATGATCATATGCTAGTTGTTTTCCAAATGGAACCACCTCAAAAAAGGTAGAATGTCCTGTTCAAATTTAATCTAGTATGGTTAAAAGATCCAGAATTTGTTTCCTTTGTTCGGTCCAATTGGTTTAAGATGGAGGAGTCACACACTTCTTCACCTATGGTAAAACTAGTGTCAAAACTAGACTTATTTATAAATGGAACTAGAATGGCTTACAATGCACTCAAGTCACAATTTTTGGAAGCGGACTGGACTTCAGAGGAATTAATTCCCTTGAAGGATTTACTACCTTATGAGGTAAGAACTTTAGATGATGGTTTTAAATACTTGGGTTTTTTCCTAAAACCAAATTGGTATGTGATTAATGATTGGTGTTGGATGATTAAAAAAGTGGGAAAAATAAATTCCAGCTGTTGTCATAGATGGCTTACTTTGGGGGGAAGGTATATTTTGATAAATTGAGTTTTGGAAATCATTTCAGTGTACTGGTTGGCTATGGAAAAGATACCCAAAAACATATTTAATAAAATTAGAAGGAGGATGTTTAGTTTCCTATGGTCGAGAAACAAAGAGAAAAAAAGTTTCCATTTGGTAAGATGGGACACACTTGCAAAACCTAAGAAGTGCGGAGGTTGGGGCTTTAAAAATATGTTCAATTTTGGTAAAGCACTAGTTGCAAAAATCTTGTGGAGGATTCTGTTTGGTAATGGGATGTGGCATGAAGTAATTATTAAAAAATATTTAAAAAGAGTTTCTTTGAATGGTTGGCTTAGAAAAGGGAATTCAAATATGAAAGGTATTTCAAATTGTTGGAAATCACTTTATGATTCTATGTCTATTGTCACTGATTGTTAGCATGGAATCCTAGAACTAGAAAGGATATAAGAATTGGGTTGGATCTACTGATAGGATCACATTATTACTACAAATTGTCTCAGAATTTGATTTCACTACTACACTTAAAAGGTATTTTCACTTTAGACCAGGTATTTTCAGCTCACCCTTGGTTGGTACACTTTTTTATTTATAAGAGTTCAAAGTCCCTTGAACTATTTGGTGAACAAAAACCCTGGACATGTATTTTATCTCCTCTTGTATCTTGGGACACATTTCCTTAGTTAATTTGAAATGGTTGGCCAAAGTTGTAGTAGCGAGTTTTTTATTTTGCATTCTAAACCTCTCCAACACCTTCTCAATGTACTCACCCTAAGACAATGTCAATTTGCGATTTTTCTTGTCTCTTATTATTCTCATACCAAGGATTTTCTTTGCAACACCCAAATCCTTCATTGCAAATGAATTAACTAGTTTCTTCTTGAGAACATTTATATCTTGCATATTAAACCTTGCAACAAGCATGTCATCTACATACAATAGCAAGATAATATAGCTTCCGTTTTCTAGCCTTCTAAAATAAACACAGTGGACATTTACTATAACCTTGTTCTAACCTGTCAAACTTAAAATACCACTGCCTTGGATCTTGCTTTAGGCCATACAAGCTCTTCTTTAACCTGGATACAAAATTTTCCTTCCCTTTGACCTCATACCCCAGTAGTTATTGCATATAAATTTCTTCCTCCAAATCTCCATGGAGTTTTTTTTTTTTACATCTAATTGTTCAATATGCAAATCTTCTATTGCTGCAAGACTTAAAATAGTCCTAATTGAAGTCATCTTAACAACATGAGAAAACATTTCAACAAAATATATACTTTTCTTTTGTGCAAACCTCTTTACAAGAAGTCTAGTCGTGTAGCATTTTTTTCCTCCATCTTCTTCCTTCAACTTGTAAACCCATTTATTCCACAATGCTCTTTTTTTCTGCATGCAAATGAACCAAGTGCCAAGTCTAGTTAAGTTTGTTTTGATTTATGAGTATCTACTAAATCCCTTACGAGAAATTCAATTTATTTTTGAAAAAACATGTGTCTTCACTCAACACGAATATATTCACAAGCATGAACCCTTCACTTGATTTGTGAAGGATGACTCCAACCTTACTTCCAATACCATTGATGGAAAGGAGGAAGGGAGATTTACTATCAATATTACAACATTCATCAAGTAACAGAAGAACACCTTGAACTTTTGCTACAACTCATGAACTTCACCCATCTAGTGCTTCACAGATGAGATATAAATAAATATAGGAGAATACTCTCTAGAATAGTTTTATGGAAATATTTAAGTGAGAAAATTTGTCTAGGTGCAATGTCCAAAAGAAACTAGATCTAACTAAAAATCAACCTCAAATCTCCAATACATCTCATTTAGAAAATTTTAACTAACTGAAATAATTATAATATTCCAACAATTTTTTTTTACCAATACGAGGAGGAAACTAAGCACCAATACTAAGAGGAAACTAAGTTCCCTACACACATATATCAATTGAATTGAAACAACATTACAACTTCAAATGATATTGAGCATTTGATGCTCTCACCGTGTGAAACCCGTCACCTTTTTCATTGTTATACGTCAGTGGGCATTTCCTTGTTGTGAAAAGAAATTTAGCACTTTACTCGGTTATATTCCAATGAAATACACTTTTCAAATGATTCAGTGTATTAAAACACCACCCTCGAGGTTGTTCTATAAGTCTTTCCCTAATTCCACATAGCTCTCCCTTTTTTGACGAACACTGTTGTGTGAAATTTAGTGTTAGAGATTTTTGGATGTTTCTCGTGTTGACCCAGAAGGAAACACTGCACACAAAGTGCATAATGCAGTCTCACCCAAGATATCTTTATGAGTGACTGCAGGACTTACATGTCTATAGTTTTGGAATGGAGGCTTCTGTGGGGATGTAAGACATTCTTTCTACCTCAAAAGCATTAGATATATCATTCTAACACATTATTTATCGAGATATACCATTATGTAGTCATTTGCATTCATTTAACAATTATTTTATAGTAATACTCATGTCATTTTACTGTGAAGTGCATTTTACTACTAACAAATTCATTCATTCATATAACTAACAATGCATATCTTACCCTCTATTACAATGCATATCTCTATCTCAAAAATTGACTCTAAGATCATATCTCCTTAATAGCACTTAACAATTAACTCTCACTAACTAGATCTCATCATATCTCACAAATTACAATGCATATCTGTATCTCAAAAATTGACTCTAAGATCATATCTCCTTAATAGTACTTAACAATTAACTCTCACTAACTAGATCTCGTCATATCTCACAATACATATTTTCCCTTAATGTCTTCCTCCAAATAAATAATATAATTTAGCATTACCTAGCCTGTTCTTAAAAGCAATACCCAACCATACCGCATGGCCTTGATTCCGCAAGAAGCCAAGTACCTCTAGGGAAAATTCCCATAAGTTTTCATTGGTCTTTTATACTCGTAAACAAAATGTATTTTAACTGTTCTTCTATACTCGTAAACAAAAGGACATTGGTGAAATGACAGGAAACACAATGGAAGGTACTACTAACGTGCTATTTCATATTTAATATAAATCAATTACTTATTGTTCATGATTTATTAGTCCCTGGGTTGGGTCAGGTTGCAGGGAGCCCTTTTTTCACACCAATGTTTTTAATTTTTTTTTTAATTTATAGTTTTACAAGTGTACTTTTTGTCAATGACATTTCATTTTCTAACCTAAATTTTAAAAAATTATATATGGTCTTCTTAGAGCACAGAGAATCTTATAGAAAAGCGAATACGAACCGCTCTCAAATCAAATTTCTCTGAACGTCACTATTCTAACACCAGCGGTCCAACACCAGCGGCACTACCCTATGATGCATCTAATTCTAAATAAAATTGGCACAATTTACTGCTTCGAAAGAAGGTGCCATGTTCTTGGAGTGAATCATGTGGTTTGTCATTTACCAGTTCGTTTTTTTAGCAATGCCATTTAGATAATGGGTTTAGGAAACATAGTGCTAATATTGAATTCTTTGTTCTCTACAAAAATACTTGAATTCTTGATTGACATACTCCCCCCATTATTTGTGCTTTGATTGACATACTCCCCCCCCATTATTTGTGCTTAGTTTCTTGATAGAAAGAGAGGACTACTTCTAAGCAAAATCTTTGAAGGTCTTAAAAGTAGCAAATACCTCTCTTGTACTTAAGAAAGTACATCAAAGAGCAACTTGAGAAGTCACCAATGAATTTAGTGAGTGCATACTTAGCCCATGAAAATGAACGAGTCAGAAATGACATGAGATCACTATGTACCAACCCAAGAGGCTTCATAGCTTGCAAGGCCTTTACTTTAGGAAAATTATCTTGATGTTGTTTCCCAAGGACACAACCTAGACAAACTCCATCACTACAAGAAACTTTAGGAAGACCAAGCACCAAATTTTGTGTGTTCAAATGCTAAAAATATTTATAGTTTAGATGTCCAAATTTTTCAGGCCAAATCCTACTCAAAGAATCGACATGTGTAATGAAAGAGGAACTAGAGAAAGATCAAAAGAAGAAAACTTATACAACCAGGAACTATGATGAACTCTTCCAAAAGAAACAACAATGTATGGATTATATTGCTCTCAAATGACTACATCATTAGCAGAATATTATATTGTTTTCCCATTACTAGAATGATAGATCTGATACATAGAGAGATTTGCAGAGATGTCAGGAACAAGAACATCATTGATGTTCCCATCATCTAACTGCACATTGCCTGATCCTAAAAGATCAATTTGTGTAGAGTCTTCTATTGCAATCTATGAAATGCTACATTTGGATGTGGAAGGAAACAACTCATGAGAATGAGTCATGTAGTGTGATGCTCCAGAATCAAGTATCTAGTTGTTTAAAGATGCATATAAATATTGAGCAGATAAAGCATTCCATTTACCAGATGAAGAAGGTTTGGGCATTAAAAATTTTGGTTTCCTCATGGCTTCATTCAAATCTTCAAGTTTGGATTTGGCATGCTCGCCCACCATAGAAAATAAATGTTTCACTTGACTTCTTCTTCATTTTCTTGGAGGAAGATTCACCAGACATGGAAGATGGAGGAAAATATTATGTTTTCTACCAAGGCTTGGAGGTCGACTCGCCAGCGTGAGAAGAATATTACTTTTGATTATATCAAGTTTTTTGCTTACCTTTGGAGGTATGAGCCACAAAAGATTGATTCTTAGAGGCAGAAAGAGAATCTAATTGCATAATCTTATATTGTTCCAGAGTAAGATGCTCGCATAAAAGCTCAAAAGAGGGTATTTTAAAATCACTTCCCAGTGCATCCATGGTAGAATAAAATGTAGAAGAAAATACTTAGAAATGACCTTTTAGCTTGGATAAAATCAAGAAAATTCACTCATCGTTCCATTTGGTTTTGTCACAAGTAACCCAAATTTTGCAAGATATTATTCAATGGATGCATGTTCATTAGATACATGTGATGAAATCTCTACTTCCAATTGTACAGATCAAAATTCATTGACTTTACCAAATAAAGAAGCTAACTTGTCCCAACTTTCTGTTGGAGCTTTACATTAAAAAATGTGAAACAAAAAACTATCTGAAACATGCAATCCAACAAGACTTATGGATTCATCAAGTTTGTTTTGATAAGAAAACATCTCAATTTCCATGGTAAACATTGGTTGAGTCTTTGCTAACATTTTCCAAAGATCTTTAGAATGCAACAACTATTGCATTTTGAGTTTCCATGTGATAATTATGGGAAGTTAGGAGCTCAATAGTCCTTGATTCTTCCATTTATCGATAAACAAAAACAAAACACCATATTTGTGATCCTAAATATGTTTCGATATAACTCAAACAATGCCAACAATATAGAGTTGGTGATATTCACATTCCAATCAAATAGTATTTTAATTAAATTGTTTTAATAATCAAATTAAAACTTTGTTGAAAATGTTTTTACGAAATGGAATATCAAACTAATTTGAAATCTACTTTGTGAGGGAGAGGCTCCAACAACTGAAGTGATGCGTGGAGGTAATATCAGATTTGAATGATGAGGTATGCCACACAATCTCTTGAGCAGAGGCACATGTCCCATGATTTATCCAACTAGAATATAGATCCAAGCTTTGGATTGGAGTGTAAGAATAGAAATCCAAGCAATTCCTCAAAAAGATACCTCTAGAGAGAATTCCAACTCAACGAAATGTGAGTAGAGCTGAGAGCACCATGACCAATATTGAAAAAACCTTGGAAAAAAAATGCCCAAACCCCCACTAAAAAAATGGGTGCACTTCCTTGGGAAAAGGGTTCTCTCTAAAGGTCATAGATGATACTATATCACCGTTGTAGAACCCCAAGAAAATCCTTATCCAAAAATCCCCAAGATTTGGAGACCAAAAGACTATTTGTTTAGAAAATCTCCTTCAAATGCTTTCAAAAATTGGGTATTTTTGGCAAGGCGGCATTGCTAATATGTATAAACTACATCTGCCTACAGTTTGTCTAGATGATAGTTATATTAATAAATTCATTCAGAAGGAAGTGGAAGGGGAAGAAATACAAATGAATTGGTGGCATGATCCCAATTCCTTCAAAGTTATTTGAGATAAAATTTACCATGTTCCACGATTGAGGAATCCTTCCAAGCTGACAGAAATCATGCTCTGTCGTCTTTATGGTGAGAAGGATAATTTTAAGTTTAAATTGAGTTGAGTTCCCCTGATTCACCAAGTTCTTAAAGAGGGAGTATTTAATTGGACTCACATCCTCTCTGATAACATCAAGCAAGAGGTTCAATAATCTCAAGAAGAACCTCCAAGGTATTTCTCTGGATTCTTTATGTCTGAATGTTGTGTGTGTAAAATTTTCAAAACCCAACCCAGTTTCAGTCTCGTTGATTTTTCAACCAATGTTAAATGCCCAAACCCAGTTTTATATCAGCATATAAAAACTTAGCAGAAAATAAACTTCAGAACTAAAACATGAGAATTCTGAATATCGTTTATAACGCAGAAATAAAATGTCAGCAACATATAAAACTCAGAAAATTATAGACACATGAATTTTTGGTCTAACATCGACCTTGGAAAAACCCACAAGAGGAAAACCAATGAGAGAGGGAGATTTTATTATTTATGAGGTCTAGGGAAATGTCTTTTACAACAGTCAATAATATCAGAAATTTAATACGGACTTATCTCGAAAATCGTGCCAATCTTTGTCTTCAAAAAATGTTGAGCTAAACTCCACGAAATTCCCAACATAATTTCATGTAGCAATGTATAGGTCATCTCTTCAATTTATGAACCCTCTTCGACTATACAGCCACCTCAAAAATAGTGCTAAACAACAACAGGAATTTTCTGGGCAATAGATGTCTGTACGACTGCCTCGAAAACTATGCCAAAAATCTAAAAATATACACAACAACCTGCCTCGAAAACTATGCAGCAAAAACAACAATACGGACTGATAAAATCCATATGGTACAACCTGTCTCCTTTGCTGTATGTTGTCCCTCGATTTCTGTGAAATTTATGACTGTACGGCCTGCTCAAAATTCGTACGATACGGCCTGCTCAAAATCTGTACGATACGGCCTTCATTTAATGTTGTACATTGCCTCGATTTCTATGCCGAATTTAAAGTTGTACGACCCTCCTAATCCATATAGTACAACCCTCTATTGAATGATTGTACTCTTTCCTCGAAATGTGTGCCAAAGTTTGCCTCTTGCTGTCTTGGAATGTGTGCCCTAGCTCAGATAGTGGCCTCCTTCTTCAGCTCGCCCTCTTCTCTTCTCTCTTTCTCTCTCAAAATGAAAAACAACAACCCAAGAATGGGTGCGCCCCTGTACCCTAATCGACCTCATGAAGTAGGTGAGGAGTCTCTCTAATCTAATGGATGAGATTAGATTAGATGAGTGGATGAGATTAGATGTCTCTTCACTCACCCTCACTTTAGTCATAAAGTCACCTTTTAATTTTCATCTCACAAATTAAATGACTAGGGCCCACATTAGGCACTTTGTCAACCCTTAGGTGCCTAGGGAAGAGAAACACTTGCCTTGGTACTTTATTTAATTAAAAATTTAACACTCCCTCATAATGAGGAAAGTGTTACTCACCACTCCAAGCTTGTCCCTGGAAAATACAAACTTGCCTCTGCCCTATGCCTTGGTGAGTATGTCTGCAACTTGCTCTTCTATAGATATGTATTGTAGCTCCACAACTCCTCTCTGAACATAGTCACGGAAGAAGTGATAACGAATCTCGATGTGCTTAGACCAGTCATGAAAAACTGGATTCTTCGAGAGTTTAATGCAACTCTGATTATCACAGTAAATCACAGTAGGCCTCAACTGCACACCGAACAATCCCACTGACATCTTGCGAAGCCAAAGGGCCTCACAACTAGCCTGACTAGCTACCATATACTCAGCCTCTGCAGAACTCAAATCCACTGACTTTTGTTTCCGACTAAACCAAGACACAACTGTTGATCCCAATCCAAAACAACACCCTAAAGTGATTTTCCTGTCACTGACACATCCTGCCCAATCCAAGTTTGTATAACCAACTAGATGAACTCCATCTCCTCTCTGATAGTCCAAACCATAATCTACTGTACCACAAAGATACATGAGCACATGTTTTGCTGCCACCCACTGCACTCTCCTAGGCTCCATCATGAACTGACTAAGAGTGTTGACATCAAAACAAATATATGGCCTGGTATTGACCAAATACATCAATGACCTGATCAACTGACGATACAAAGTGGAATCCACCAACTGTGACTCATAAGCATGAAGCTTCTTCCAGTTGGTAGTCATGGGAGTGGTCATGGGCCTACTATCTCCAATTTGAAATCTTCTCACAATGTCACTAACATACTTCCCCTATCCCATGAAGATGTGTCCAGGCTCCTGCCAAACCTCCAATCCCAAAAAGTAATGCATCAATCTAATGTCATTCATCTTGAACTTTGAAGCAAGGCTCTCCTTGCAGCTGCTAATGAGTCTCTCTGCCCCTGTGATGAAAAGATCATCCACATATAGAAGAAGAATGAGAGGATCCTCTCCAACCACAATGAAGTATAGGTTGGGATCCGCCTCACTCTTCTCAAAACCCAACTGCTGCAAATAGGCATCTATCCTTGAATACCAAGCTCTAGGAGCTTGTTTCATCCCATACAATGCCTTCTTTAGTCTACACACATGAGACTCTCTCCCATGCACCTCAAAGCCCAATGGTTGCTCAATATACACCTCCTCCTCAATAAGACCATTCAGAAATGTGGTCTTCACATCCATTTGGTGAATCTTCTAACCCATCTCTATTGCAATGGAGATCACTACCTTGATCGAAGTGTATCTAGCGATCGATGCAAAGGTCTCATCATATTCGACTCCCTCAACCTGTGAAAACCCATGAGCCACAAAACGAGCTTTTTACTTCTCAATGTTGCCATCTGCAGCATGCTTTAGCTTGTAGAGCCACCTGGAAGTCACCACTGACTTCCCCTCAGATCTAGGAACAACTTCCTAGACATTGTTCTTCATGATGGAATTGTACTCTTCCATCATGGCATCTCTCCATACCTGTCTACTAGTGGCCTCCTCAAAATTGGAAGGCCCAAACTCCCGAATACTACTCACCATCGTGATGTAGCTACAAAACCTCTCAGGAGGTTTACTCTCCCTCACTTCCTCTCTGAGATTCCCCACTAAACCCTGTGCCTCCCTCAAAGTGTCCTTAAGCCACTTGGGCTTCCTCCTCTTTGAAGTAGTGTCCTATGGAGGGGACTCTCCCTGCTCAACCCCATCTCCTGAAGACAATGATCCTGTAGTAGACTTTGAAGTACCTGATCCTGAAACCTATGGACCAGTAGCCTGTGAACCTGAATCATGTGGCCCTGTCACCTGTGAACCTGTCGACCCCGAAACTAGTGGCCTCGAACTCTATGTCACTGTAGTCTACTGCAGACTCACCTGAATCTGTGGTGAAGACTCCTTACCCTTCTCTGTCCCTCTAGACTTCCTAAAGGCTCTGTCCTCCTCAAATCTAACATCCCTCCTCAAGATAGTCTTCCTCAATGAAGGAAGGTATATACAGAAAGCCTTTGAAGTCTCACTGTACCTAACAAAGATCCCTCTCTCTGTCATGGGCTCTAGCTTTGTCCTCTTCTCAGAAGGGACATATGAAAATGTGATGCACCCAAAAATATGAAGGTGCCCCACCTCAGGCTTCTTCCCAGAGAAATCCTCCTTAGGAGTCATGCTCCCCACAACCTTGTGAGGAATCCTATTCTAAAGATAAATTGCAGTGTAGGATGCCTCAACCCATATAAATAGTGGCAGCCCCTGATCATGTAACATGGATCTTAGCCCCAACAATGGCCCTGTTCTTCCTCTCTGCAACCCCATTCTGTTGTGGGTTGTAAGGAACAGTCAACTCCCTCCTGGCGCCCTCTCCTACACAAAATTCCATGAACTCCTTCGAGGTATACTCACCCCCATTTTCTGATCTCAGGACTCTAATTTTCTTCCCTGTCTGGTTCTCCACAAGAGATTTGAACTCTTGGAACTGACTGAAGACCTGTCCTTTGGTCTTCATGAAGAAAATTTAGGACTTTCGAGAGAAGTCATCAATGAATACAACATAGTATAGGGAACCAATCAACAATGTTGAATACATTGGGCCACATACATCTGAATGTATAAGATCAAGTATCCCTGCTGCTCTACTGTCACTTCTCAGAAAGGAAGTCTTGGTGTACTTTCCCAAAGCACACCCCTTGCACAATTCATGGTTCTTTGAAATAAAATATGGAACTCCCGTCACCATCTCCCTTAGAACTCTCACAGCCCCATGGTGCAAATGTGCCATCCTCCTATTCCATAGCTCACATAGCTCACTATTGCTCGTAGAATGAATCAATGCTCTCACTAGAACAAAAACTTGTACAACCTCTCATGTCTAGTACCAATCACTTTAGTCGAAGTGATGCTAGACCCTCTAGGGAAAAGAAGCACTTTCCCATCATGGAACAAGACCTTATATCCCTTCTCCTCAATAGTCGAAATTGTCACTAAGTTCTTCTTCAAGCTCGAAACATATAGAACCTCTGTCAATTTCATGGGAGGAAAAGACTCCCTCTGAAATGATACAGTTTCACAACCAGCCACCTTGACCTCTCCGTCATCTCCAAGCACTACCTCTGCATCTCCACACTGAGTAAGATTTGTCAAATGCTTACAAACTGTTGTCAAATGGCGAGAGGCACCATTGTCAATATACCAAGTATCTGAAGTAGTGGTCCTCGAAGATAGACACACGATCAAGGAAAATTCCTTGTCAAACTTGGTGGAAAACTATTCCACCTTTGTTGAAGCTGTTGTTTGTTTCTTTTTCTTATTCGGACACTGACTTGCATAGTGACCAAACTTATGGCATGCAAAGCACTTGACTTTGCTCAAGTCTTTCTTCCCTTCACCCTTGGTCTTATGTCCTCCCTTTGGACCCCTTTTGAACTTCTTCTTGCTAGTGGTAGCAAGAGCCACATTCTCCTCCTCATGACCTGGAGATGAATTTCCATGTACATAACCTCTTTGGGTCTCCTCCTGAACAAAGTCATCTCAAAGACATTCCCAACCGAGAAGCTTCTCCCTAGTGACAATGCTCTCCACAAAAACATCCCATTGTTTGGAAACTGCATTCAATGTTGTTCTCACAAGATCACTATCAACTATGGCTTCGCCCACAACTCCAAGCTCATCCCTCACCTATGTCAATATAGTAAGGTATGTGACCACATTTTTAGCCTTGGTCATTTTTATGCTCTTTAGTTTTTCCCTCAAAACCATTTTTCGGTTCTCATTTGTACTCTAGTACAATTTAGTCAGAGACTCCCGCATCTCATAGGCATGTGTCTTCCCCGTCAAGTGAGGAATCAAATGACCCTTGATGGAATCAAGAATAAATCTCTTAGCCTTGATATTCTTCTTAGTATAGGCTGCAAGAAGAGTAGCATTAGTAGGTACCACAACAGGATGAGTAGTGGCATTCTCCACAATGTCCCACAACTTGTTTTCTTGCAAAAGCAAGATCATCCTCTCCTTCCAAGAACCAAAATTTGTTGCCCCATCAAGTCTATCCTCAACTCTCAAACCAATAGCCATTGACCCTTTTCTGCTCAAAATAATAAATTCAAAAAATCTGCCCTATGAAGTTACTGTTGTCCCAACTTTTTGTCTACTGAAATATCTACTTCCCTTCAACTCAGGTCTGATACCATGTAAAATTTTCAGACCCCAACCCAGTTTCAGTCTCACTGATTTTTCAGCCAATGTTAAATGCCCAAACCTAGTTTTATATCAACATATAAAAAATTAGGAGAAAATAAACTGCAGAACTGAAACATGAGGATTTTGAACATTGTTTATAATGCAGAAATAAAATATCAGCAGCATATAAAACTCAAAAAATTATAGACACAAGAACTTTCAGTCTAACATCGACCTTGGAAAAACCCACAAGGGGAAAACCAGTGAGAGAGGGAGATTTTATTATTTATGAGGTCTAAGGAAATGTCTTTTATAGTAGTCAATAATATCAGAAATTTAATACAGACTTATCTCGAAAACCGTGCCAAGCTTTGTCTTCAAAAAATGTTGAGCTAAACTCCACGAAATTTCCAATAGAATTTCCTGTAGCAATGTACAGGTCAGCTCTTCAATTTCTTAACCCTCTTTGACTGTACAACCACCTCAAAAATTGTGCTAAATAGCGGCAACAATTTCTAGGCAATAAATGCCTGTACGACTACCTTGGGAACAATGCCAAAACTCAGAAAATATACACAACAACCTGCCTCAAAAACTGTGCAGCAAAAACAACAGTACATATTGATAAAATCTGTACAGTGCATGCCAAATTTTGCCTCTTCCTGTCTTTGAATGCATGCCCTAGCTCAAATAGTGGCCTCCTTCTTCAGCTCACCCTCTTCTCTTCTCTCTTGCTCTCTCAAAATGAAAAACAACAACAACCCAAGAATGGGTGTGCCCCTCTACCCTAATCGACCTCATGAGGTAGCTGAGTCTCTCTAATCCAATGGCTGAGATTAGATTAGATGAGTGGCTGAGATTAGATATCTCTTCACTCACCCTCACTTTAGTCGTAAAGTCACCTTTTAATTTGCATCTCACAAATTAAATGACTAGGGCCCACATTAGGCACTTTCTCACCCCTTAGGCACCTAGGGAAGAGAAACACTTGCCTTGGTACTTTATTTAATTAAAAAATTAACAGTGTGTGTGATCACACATTTTCCTCTGCTAACCTAAAATTGGTCG
This sequence comes from Picea abies, assembly GCA_900067695.1. NCBI lineage: Eukaryota > Viridiplantae > Streptophyta > Pinopsida > Pinales > Pinaceae > Picea > Picea abies. The sequence continues at coordinate 20,722 of CBVK0100043939.1, forward strand.
CCTTTTGAAGAGGCAGTTCACATATACTTTTCTAAGTGTGGGAATTAACTGTAAAAAAATATTCTATGATATCTGTAGTAATTTCACGATTCCTTTGCACCTTATTTTGAAAAATCAACTAGCCCTAAGATTCACTCATGAGGCCATTAACACTCTTAAGGAATTTGGGTGATTGTTTTATTGATGAGGAATTCTCCTACATAAGAATATATGGGTGCAAAGGGGATCCCTATCTTCTGCCTAGATATGTTCTAGATAGACTTTCTCTTATGAGATAGTATACCAAACAATTAGTGTTGGCATTGTTGCTCTTTTTGTCAAGAAGTCATAAAAGCCAATGGCCTTCCTTCCCAATTTCATTAGGCACATTTTCTTTTTCAAATGCAAAGCATGAGGAGATAGAGGTGGAGAAAATGGAGAACATTTAGCTAGCCCATGGGAATTTCAAAAAACATGGCCCAACAGAAACTGCCAAAAAACACTGACACTTCAGTGTTTAAATATCAAGGAATAGATTCATGAAGATGATCCATTTGACATTATTTTTCAAATTTCTAAGAATTATTAGGAAGTGATTCATGGAAATGATGAACTAAGGAATGATCCAAAAATACAAGAATTCTTCGAATAGCAATTTAAATGAAAAAAATATTTCCTAAAGGGGAATAATGAGAAGCCATGTATTGTATAAATAGATGTTGATGAAGAAGAGGATGCGAAATCCAATTCTTAAACAAGGAAGGAACTTTGTGTATCTGCATCTCACACACAGATGAACAAATATGATCAATAAAGTATTGCAATAGGAGAAGAGGAGTTGAACAAAGTAGCATCATAAACACCTACAAAATCCTAAGGTAAATGCAAAGCTTAGTAGCAATACAGGTACTGAAAATATTCATCTAGTTGTTGTTCATACTATTTATTCCATTGATACGACTCACATAACTTACATTCTAAGAAGAATGATTTCAACTTCTTTTAATCTTGATAGTCTTCAACCAATCCAATATATTGTTTTGTTATTGGATAGTTACACCTTTTATGATACAACAAAGACCTTTGCAGAAAGAAGAACTACAAGGAGAAAGACAACACACCATGAGGAGATTACATAGGAAATAATGCAGCTTTGGGATGTTGCTCATATAAAAGACGAATAGTTTGCAGAAGAAGTTATTGATTCTCTAGGGGAATCTACTAGTGCAAACAAATGGTCAGTGAACAGACTGTCTACTCAATTATAAAGGGAAAATAAAAGAGTAGTACAACTACAAGATCAATTGAAGTCACATGATACCATTTGGTCAGAAGAACATCAAACCTAGGTGGATCAATGTACAAAAGTAAATAAAATATCTCTGGATACCATTGAATACATAAGAACTAAAATAGATGATATCAAGTTTGAACATAACATAAAATTAGTTGTTTCTCTTGAGGAGAAGGATAAATTGAGCGAAAATCATGAGAACCAAGTGGAGACTTTGGTTTTTCAATTACATGAAATGAAAATCAGAATGAAAAATTTAGAAGCATTAAGGAAAGAAGCAGTTGAGTTAAATAACAAATTGACATCTCTTCAAGAATCATTCTATGCCAAACTGTATGAAATCAAAGAACAACATGAACAAGTGCTACCATTTACTGCATAGTCTCAAACATAGTTTGAGAAAGAAAAAAGGAAACTCAAAGGTCATTTGATATTCTGAAGGCATGGAAAGCAACACAGACCAATTTACCCAAAGATTATTCTAGGTGGACCAAGGAAGAGGAAATACACATGCAAGCTTCGTTAGACTCTTGGAACACTAATTGTTTATTCTCACTAGATTTGATTGAAGAGACTGGTAAAAGTTGCTTTGATATGTGGGATCAAGCTCTAGATATCATCGAGGATTATGAAATGACTCATGTTCAGTTTCTCAGTCAATCGGTTCCCCTGTATAATTGACTTACAAATGTGAATCAAAAAATAAGCTCATAGGTAGATAAGGTCACGTGGTTAAGTTTTTGGAATGTTGATGTTGTCAAAGAGATTATTATTCGACCAACAGAATGCTCAAAATCTATGGAAAATTTCTTGTCCAAGTCTAAATCAAGAAATGAAGAGATTTCCAAAAGAATTTACAGGTGTACGCTTAATGAATAAATCCTTCACCCACCTTTGGCTTCACTAATATTAGAAGAAGTTACCTTATGGAAAACTCAAGTGCAAGAGTAAGGAGGAAAAGTGATCAGTAAGGAAGTCACTACTAGAAACTAGAATATATCTCCTTAATATCAATTATCAATTCAAGTTGACATCTCGACCTACATGTTGAAACAAAAGTGGAAACAATTCTAAATTTTAGGATCTTTTATTTTCTATTTATTGTACATATGTAAACAGATATAAGGGGTTGGAAACTCTCGAGACTAGTTAAGTACACTATTGTAAAAGCCAATTTTGTGGATTTGAAGACCTGTAGTGGAAGTATCTATATGGTGTTTTAATTGTCTTGGTATTATTATTCAAGCTATCAAAATACACATTTTGCAAGCCATTATTATATTTATTTCAGATTTATTGATGGAATAAATGTTTATATTCTTTGTTTCTGCATTATTGTTATAATATTGAAAAGTTAATGTGGTTATTCTATTTTGATTGAATTTGATGAGATTGATATTTAATTAAATATGAGCATATAGAATTCAATTTTTCAAATAAATATTTATTTGAATAATTTAATTTCTAATGATCGTTTCAACCATTGTTTTCTTTTAGAACTATTTATGAATGTTAAAAATTTATTCTTCTTCTCATATTTAATCATCATTTTATGCTCCTGGGATTGTTTAGTTTTAATTAGAAACAATAGTTAGATTGCATTTAAAGTTAGTTTCATTTTATCATAGCTTAGAATTAGACACCTAATCATAGTTGGATTAACATTTTGGTTGATTTCAAATCCCCTTTAGTAGAAATCAGGCCCAGATTCTGGTGAGGATTACCATCCCAAATGAGTATAAACCTAATTCGGGCCTTCATTGAGCAATTTGTCCATGTTGGCTGCCAGTAATTTTTCCAAGCATCAACACCCTCCACTTGAGGAAGATCCATATGTGAGCATTGCAATAGATGGGATGGGTGTGTTAATGCTAGGTATACTCACAGAAGGAAACGTAGACACAACCAACATCCGCCAAACAGAGACACCTAATGAAACTATAAATATGGTGTTGGTCCTATGGCTCTAATAAATGGAAGGGAGGACATCTTGAAGGTGCCTCCTGGGACACTTGTCAATGAGCCTGATGGCTTGGCCATACAGGATGCAACACTTGGGTGTGACATGATATGAGGATGACTAAACAAAGAAATGGTTTCACTGAAGGATTCCCCAACCTAGATGAGTAAGGGGTCATCATAACGATTCAAAGGAGGTCTAAATGAGGTGGAGGACTTTCGTCAACCACATCAAATTATACAAACTCACTCTCCTCGCACATTTTGTGATTGTCTTTAAATTCTTGATCACCTACCACTCACTGCTTAAGAGGTGGTTGTACCTCCATAATAGGTGCACGCCCTTGTTGTCGATGGGACCATTGAAATGGTTGTTCAAACATGGTGAATAAAATATGTTATATAACCAAAGAAAAAATAAACCTATGGTTAACATATACTTGGAACAAAAACAAACACCCCCAATAAATCTAAGCTAATAACAAGAAAACCAAGGGATCAAGGGGCCCTCTGAAAACCAAACCTCTGGGGGATTTCAAGTCCCAAAAATATTGGCCAACAAAGGTGAGAGGAATAGTTAATATAACCCTCACATAACAACCCTGACTTGTGTAGATTCCCTTTGTTGAGGTGGGCACCCTCTAGGGGAAATAAAATAGGGATTCAATGTCTTACCCTAGTACAATGAGAAATTCCCACTCATGAACACCTTTATAGATACCTAATACAAGCCACTAAGGCCACCACCTCACAATCGGTGACCGAGGAAACAATTGAAGGTTCGAACACACATATGGGCAAGGAAAATAAGATTGAAGCCTTGAAAGTGCTACCTCACAAATAGGTGTGTGAACTTATGAAACCCATGTACATGTATTAGTCGAAGCAGTCTAGAAAACACCAAGACAAGCATAGAGGGGATATCACCCTATTTGCCCCAATGCAACCTCATGATTTAATCCTACGTTAGAGGATCTTCCTAACCCACTAGTTGTGAAAATGGATTTATTCTCTCTTTAATGTCTGTTAGGCATGATTTTGTGGGATTGGAGAGTTTACTTTCCAATCCTACTCTAAGGCCCTAAGATATTACGTTGTGTTGGTTTTCTAAAAATAAAAAGCGTCTAATGATTTTTGGATTATATGTTTCTTTTATGGTTTTTTATTAGTTAAGGGAATATATGAAACTTTGATGATATTTTAGACTCACTCTCAATACAAAGAAGGACAAGTTTCATACATCAATGCAACTTTTCACTTTCGATGAATTCTAGCTAAGGAAGGGGAGGAAAAAATTATTTGTATATTTTATAAAAAAAGAAACAACTTCACAACCATCATCAATCATGAAAGACAATCCAAAGAACTTAATAAGATCCTTTAACACCAAACACACCAACACACTTTTTGTTGCAAAGCTCAAAAGCTCTACCCTAGCAAATTGTGTGTGTTTCTTTCGTGTGCTTTTTTGAATGCAGATTACTTTAATCTAGGAAACTAAGAATTCATATCATATTATAAAACAACAAGCAAGGGCTATAGGATATTGGTTGCGATGCATGGAAGCACACTCCAATGTCTCAATGAAATCAAAACCCAAAATTTGAAAAATAATCTAGCAATGCAACACCTTTTAAACACCCAAAACTAGATGCAAAGAAGAAACAAATACACTACCAGATACGAAAATATATGTTGGGAATACTTCCCAAATCAACACTCACTAGGAAAAAAACAAAAGCAAGAAAACAATCCCAAATAAACATTCAATAAACCTCAAATTCACTTCAAACTCAAACAACAAAGGAGAGACATAAACATATGAGAGACCTATGCTATCATATCCTTAACAAGCTTAGAAGATTAGAAAAAATTTAGATCAAGGAAAATAAGAAAAACCTCAAAAAGTCAACTACAAGGGTGGTCATGACCCAACAGGTATGTAAACAATGACAAGTAGCTCTGGTATGAACTATTGAAACGTGACTGTCTACACATTTTTGGGAAAAAGGCCTAGATCTAGCCCATATCTGACATATATGGAATATCTGCTCTTCGAGGAAGTGATAGGGAAGATAATAAGCCACACATAAGTTTTAGAGAACTAACATGAAAGGGGGATTTAAACTAGAGAAGGATCAAATATTATTTAAATCTATCTTACAAATAAGTAAGACCTCCCTTAGATCCACCCTCAATATAAGACAAACAGTGGGGCTAGACTTATATGTATTTTTCCCTAGATCTAAATAGATTCATTTCCTTTTAACCAAGAAGGAAGATAAACATACCTTTTCAATCGGCAGTTGTCCTCGTATATCCTAGCTAACACAACTCTCGAGATCCAACTCTAGATTCTATGATCTGCTTCTTGCAAACAAGGATATAAACAACTACCAATCTACTACCCTTTTAGCCTTAGGAACATCACAAATCTAATTTGGATCTAATATGATCCATTCAAGGTAAGATAATATTTTTCTTCTACAAAAGAATGAAACAATATGGATAGGGGAAAACCATAGATCTATATTATGAAAATAGAGAAGTACATCAATGCTTTTTTACCTAGAATGAATAACACATTCCTCTTTATGCTCATTTCTCTTTCTCCCCCGCAACCCTCAGTCAAGAAAGAAAAACCTGACCTGAAGGATCATCTGGATGGAAAATCTCCTTTGAAAATCCACCAACATGTACCTATAAATTATTATTCCTCCTCTTTCCCATGGACTACCTTCATTAAATAGATTAGTGAAGGAGGCTAGGAGTGCTTATATATCTTTAGAACTTAGTGAACCTTGAATGGATTGAGGGTTCCAAAAATCACGCCACAAGATAAACAACTCACCTAGCGTTGACCTCCTTGAGAATCACAAAACATAGAAGCTTACATGGGTGGTGAGGGGTTAGCAGCTATACAACTAGTCATTAGATAGATTGGTGGAGGAGTTTAGGAGTGCTTCTATATCTCTAGAACTTAGTGAACCTCGAATGGATTGAGAGTTCCCAAACTCATTCCATAAGGTAAACAACTCACCTAGCGCTGACCTCCTCGAAAATCACAAAATATAGAAAGTTATAGGGGTGGTTGTGGGATAGCAGTTATGCAACTAGTGAGCAGTTCATGAGCAGGATCAGTAGCTACCAATCATGCTCCATCAGGGAGCTCAGTAGAGACCATCCACAAAAATAACTGAAACTAAGGTAGAATATTGTGTCTCAATATGATATCATCCATATGCCTTGCATGAGACCCTATGGAGACAAATAAGGATATAACACTTATATATGGACGTCGCCATCCACAAAAATAACTGAAACTAAGGTAGAATATTGTGTCTCAATATGATATCATCCATATGCCTTGCCTGAGACCTTATGGAGACAAATAAGGATATAACACTTATATATGGACATCGAACGTTGGTCGTGGTAGCAATGTTATAAGAAGCCTTATAAAGGATACATTGCCTAGACCCAATTTGTTCAAGTTCTTTGCTATAATTGTGATGAGTTATATTTTAAAATGCACAGTTGTACATAATAGAATTGCTTCAAATGAATGTGTCTCTACATGATTACTCAAAAGACATGGAATCAAAGTATAAGGTGCAAACTAGCTTACATGAAGAATGATTTGGATGGAAAATTTCCTCTAAAAATCCACCAGCATTTACCTATAAATGATTCTTCCTCCTCTTTCCCATGGACTACCTTCATTATATAGATTGGTGGAGGAGGCTAGGAGTGCTTCTGGATCTCTAGAACTTAGTAAACCTCGAACATATTAAGAGTTCCCAAGCTCATGCCACAAGATAAACAACTTACTGAACCTCAAACATATTAACAGTTATCTAGAGTTGATCTCCTCAAAAATCACCAAATATAGAAGGTTGCAAATCAAGAGTAAGATCATTATCTACCAGTCATGCTCCATGAGTAAGCTCAATAGCGATCGTCCACAAAAATAACTGAAATTAAGGTAGAAGATGTGCAAGTTCTTTATGCTTGTTTTGAATATGAGACTCACCATTTGGAACATCTAAAAAAATTATGCCAAACCCGCACAATTATGAACTATATTACCACCTTTGAGCAATTGATAATCCTCACAAAAGACCTATCCAATTCATTTTGTAAATAATGTTTTATCAGTGGCCTCAAAGAAGCCATTCAAGCACACATCATGATGTAACACCCAAAAACATGGTTCTAAGCTTGTGATAGAGCTAAAGAAGCTAAGATAGTGATCAATGCATAATTCAAGAGACATTTGTTCAACATTCTTCCTATCCCCCTGTGTGACTACCCCCATTTCCTCCAATGAGAACAAGTTTGAATCCACAAGTTATCTACCAAAGAGATGGCAGAATGAACACCTCCATCTTTGCTATAATTGTGATGACTTATATTTCAAAGGGCACAACTGTACATAATAGAAAGAGCATCAATTGTTCTAGTGCATGATTAGTGAAGTGCTAATCTAGTGGAAAAAAATGCCACCCAAATATACCACATGGAAACCAACCAAGGTTTTGCAACAATTTCCCCATCTTAAAACAACATTGTTTTCAAAAAAAGAGATCATGTTAAAGTCATACCCTAACCTCCCTACTTTAAACTACCTAAGATTTAATGAATTATTGTAAGTGATAGACTATTATTATTATCTATAACATATATGTTATATAATATATATTATAAATATATATTAACATATATTATATAACATGGATAGTTACATAATGTAATCTATAGCTGATACAAGAAAGAAAAACAATACTAGGAGAAAATTAAGAGCAGTATGCACCTATATCAATTGAATAAGCATTACAACTTAAAAGGATAGTGACTCAGCATTTGATGTTCTCACAACCATATTTTAGTGTTAGGTGCACATTTTAGTGTTAGGTTTTCTAAAACAACCATCTTTGTTCACCATTCCATTTTTGTTCAACTATTACCACTATTTATTAATACCATCCAATTAACAAATTAGAGAGATATTATAACACAACACTATTAGATTACTTGATTCCATTATACAATACATTTGTGGTTCATTATATAGAGCTCACTTATAGTTATGAGATCTAACTTATTCCAAATATAGGATGAGAGGTTGAGCAAATATCTCAACCATAAACACGAATCTAGAATCTCATAAATCCAACTCCCTAACAAACTCCTAATAATAAGATCACACAACTCACGTAGAGGTTGACTCTACTTCTTAATACATCATATTAGATAAGTAGGAATTATATATTCCAATACATCCATCACATATCTCTTCTTGTCTTTATCTTCTTGACACTTTCCCAATCTCTTTGTTGTTCGTACTTTCATGTTATCTCCTTGCCTAACAGTAGGGATCTTTATCTCCTTGACACTTCTCCCAATCTCTTTATTGTTTGTCCTTTCATGTTATCTCTAGTAGGGATACGATAATGTATCCTCTACAATCTCCTTCTCCATAGTCATACGATTTTTTGGCTGTCCATAGGGATTCTCCACTGTCATATGATTTTTTACTGTCAATAAGGATAAGATAATGTTTTCTTTCTTCAGGTTTGATCCATGCTTCTCCTATGATCCGACTTAGCTACATGTGGAGATAACCTAATTCGATCGATCTGGGTTCGAAAGACATTCCTTTATGTTTCCCAATCGTTTCGTTTTGTGAGCCCTTCTCTCAAGTGGATTTAGTACTATGGGTAGAGCTTATTTGATCCCGAACTAATGACTGACCTAATAATATCTCCAT
>CBVK0100043940.1:0-29700 GCA_900067695.1 Picea abies
GTCCTCAAAGAATAAGTGGTCTCAGTGTGCCAGAGCGGGATGTTACAGTTTCCCCCTAAAACAAGCATCTTGTCATTCACTCTTTCACTCGATTTAGGTGTGGCATTACTAAATTGGGTCTATTTTATGCTTGTTTGGCTATTTGGTACATAACATTTGGTATCAAAGTGGTCGATCCCAGGTTTGTCTCCTTCAAACAAGTCATCTTACCTTTTTCATTCTAACAATGCACTTAACCATCAAATGGAATGACATAAATCTTGTGCGAGACTAGTGCATCCATATATAGATATCAGATATATATGCTAAACATATGCATCCTTAAATTGGTTAGAATATGGTCTTAATATTACAAGGGCTCAATAAAAAATTCTAGACTAATTTATATCAAAACCACATTAGTGATACATAACTTTAACAAATTATGGTGATCATGTGTCTTGGGACCCATCAACTAACCATCAACGCTGAATGTTTTTCTTAATGAAGAACTGTAGCTCATTGGTGTTCTAATTTTTTTAATCAAATTTGACATAAGCTTTAAGTTTCCAAAGAGAATATGATATATTCTTGAACACATGCATTAGATTCAATAAATGTGCCACTTTATTCTTTCCAATATAGGAGATCATAAAATTTGGAAGCCCTATTCATGACTTTTGGCATGTTATTAAGAGGAATTTTGATGTCATCTAGACTGTCATCAATATCAGATAGGCCTCCATTGAACATACCCCCCCAGACCAATTCAATGCAAGATTCAATATTCTTTGACCAATCCACCAATTGCATGTTAGAAGGAAGGGGTCTTACCTAAACATATTCATTAAAATCTCTCTTCATTTAACAAAAACAATGGTTTGGTTGCAAAAATGACCCATGTCCTTCATAGAAAAACTTATGAAATTTTTTAGAATACCCTAAACAAATATCCTTGCCACAATGTGGACAAGTGAATAATCCTTTTGTTCTTAGTCCCAAACCACAACATTAAGAAAAAATAGACATGATGCATTAATTAATGATGGATCTGAATGGATTATAATTAGTAAAATAATTTAAATTATTCCAAAAGAAATGTTATGCTTGATATTCCGAGCCCTAGAAAGTCATGGATTGTCCAACAAGTCACCATACATTGTAAATGGAATTTCACATACAGGTCATGAAATATCATACATTTGGATGCCATTCCATAGAAATAACATCTTCTCTATCAACGATTATAAATAAACATCCATGTCTCTAACTTGATGCTTTATAGGCACAATAATATCTGACATCAAATGTTGTCTCTACACAATGGGCAACATTGTATAATTTGTAGATTGGGAAGAGAATGGATTCACTTTCTCCATCACTAGGCCAACTTTTATACTTCACCACTCACATAAAAAAATTTCAAGCCATGTACTTGTGTGTGTTTCATTTCCCAAGAATCTATAGGAATGCACAATATGTCTTGTCCACTCTTATTTTTTCCATGCCAATCAATATATTTAGCTAAATATTTATAATGAAACATGTGTTGCAATCTTGGAACTATGGGCAAGTGGTGTAATACTTTTGTGGGACATTTTTTCCCTTTACATTAGAGTGGTAGTGAATTATTTTTCATTTTGGACACACAAACTTATTTTTGTATCATCTTTTGTATAAGATACAATGTTTTGGACATGCATGATATACTTTGTAATCGATACCCAAATCAGTCAACAATTTTCTAGCATGTTTACATGTACTAGGAAGTATGTTATCTGATGACAACAATTTATCCTATAATAAATTGTTCTAAAATTACATTAACAAATAACTAACAATTAACAAGATGACAAGATTAAGGAAGTCACAAATCACACTATATTATAATACACATCATGTTTCATTCCTTAACAAAAATGTAAAGCTACTATTTGATCATCCACATGTTGCTTTTGAATTATAAAGCATTAGAAAAACAATCAACTCAGAGAACTTTGCTTCGCCAGACACTATAAAATTGTGTGTTTGTGCATCTTGCACCAAACTCTTTCATTCAATGCCATGGTTTGAAACACTTCCATCCATATCTTCTTCATGTTCATCAAATACATGAATGTATTCCCTCTCAAAAGCATCATGTAGCATTTGGTTTGCAATATGTGTATGGTCTATGATATCATCTTCACTATTCATATTCACATTGTCTACCCCATGGTATTCATTTCTATCAGTTCTACTTGAACTCTTAGTATCGGACACAATATTATTTAAATTAAGAAGTGGATATTTTAAGGGATGTGCATTCAAATATTTGTTCTACTCTTCCTATGAAACATTTGTATGATATCATCTCTCTCTCTCTCTCTCTCTCTCTCTCTCTCTCTCTCTCTCTCTCTCCTCTCCCTCTCTCTCTCTCTCTCTCTCTCTCTCTCTCTCTCTCTCTCTCTCTCTNNATGTGATGAAATGGAAGAGTTGTAGTAGTAACACGTTAGTTGTTCCCTATAGTATCCTAAAAATATTCAATAATGATACTATAATCACTTCTAACATCATCATCATTATAAAACATGTATGGTATGAACAAACACACATTGTATTTATAATTACCAATACATAGATTTAAAAAATAAATGCAATAACTAATTTGAACAAAGCTCCATGTGAATGTTGCACATAGATCATTTTAAGAGTAAGCATTTTAAAAGGAATGTTTAAGTCTTTCAATATTCCATCTATACAAATTGTTAGTATGAATTCTTAAAGTTGAAAAGTTATGCAATACCATTTTGTTGCCTTCTTCTTCCATCCCATTGGCATCTCTAAGGGAAGATTGGCTACTTGCCTTTATTTTTGAATAGGTATAAGTCTAGAAAAACTATAGCCCACTAAAAACTCATTTCCAATAAACAAATTTTGAATTGCAACTACACAAACATATAATTTCACAGTCCTAGGCACAAACCTTTCCTTGTCATTAATTGCCTCAATAAAGATACAATTTGCATTTCTAGTTGTTTTTTTTAAAGTTGTTATCAAGTCCTGCAATGTTCCCATGTATGAGTGGATGAGCATCCATGTATACATAATCCATTAGGTTTCTCAATGAATTAAAGCAAATATTGTACTTAGGCATAGAATATTTCAATGATGCCAATTTGCCATAATCATATCCTCTAAAATGAGGTCCACAAAAATATATTAATGTAACCTCTCATTGGGGAGGAACGTCTATTGGATATGATATAAAGGCCAAAGTTTGCTCATTTGATTTTATAAGGGGCAATCATGAAACTATAGTCACAATATGAGAAAATCTCTCCTATAGAGGGAAATGCCCTAGATGTGGGCCAACCATCGTATGCTGATATATTGTATGACTCTTTATATAGTGGCACTAGGTTGCTTCGGATTTTTGCATCACTAATACCTTCCAAAGGTATTTGTTGATTGGTAAAGACTTGGATACTTTCTATATTCTTAGATATTTTTCCCTAGTGACCTTACCACCATTTGCACTCTTATAATCCGAGGAATCTAAGGAATTTTAGGAATTTCTAGCATCTACGAAATCTTTGGATGGTTACTTTGCAATGTATCTTTTCCTGGACGAGAGTTTGAGGAGGGATGAATTCATGTGCACTCTACAGGACCTATGGGATTTGCAACACATATAGGGGACAAAAGTAAATAAATCATAGGCAATGCATCATGTTGGTAACGCTCCATTACAATATGTCGTATAATTTTCTTTAGTCCTTTTCAATTGGAACAACCACACACCACTAACGCTTCATAGTAAAGTAACAAAGGCATCTCCATTTGCCTCTAAATTTGTTGCTCTACTAGAATATGTTATATCACAATTTATTGAAAATAATTGATCTTGGGGTGCATTATGTCTTGATTTGGGTTTTTTGTGCATATGTCTTCTAGTTAATATCCCTTGACAATTGATTCCAATCCAAGGATGAATTGTATTAGGATCAAAAGTTGGGGAACTACCATTAGTTTCTTGCAAACCATATACATAGAGATATTAATCACATTACTAGTCATCATGAAAAACCATATCATAAATTCATAAACTATATTTCTTAATTACTAATTAATATACATTCTTTCTAACATGTGGCATTGAAGTATCAAGAGAGATGGTTGGAGCTGCATTTTGAATATGTAGATAATAAGCATAACAAACATGAGAATTTAAATATGCATATGTCATATTTAACCAAATATTGTAACCTAATTAATATAATTATCAACTTACATATTGAGTAGGGGATGAACTAGTAAATTGCTTCGAGCTTGTATTAGAGGAGGAACTACTTGATGTTGAACTAGAACTTGTATGTCTCCTTTGCATGAGAAAGAATACAAAGACAATACTTATGAGTGGCCATCAAAAGTCTTTTGATAAAAATATCTGATTTTTTTCATAGTAAGACATTTATGAAATTTAGGTTATTACTAGATGAACTTACCAAGCCAAACTCTGAATCAGATGAATACAAAGAGCCCGATGGACCTACCATTGTTTATATAGTTTTGCAATAATATTGAAAATTAGTTAATTAAAATAACAAAATGGGGTTATTATATTGGTGATTGTTCATAGTGCTAAGGGATTAGGGTTATAAAGATTGAAAGACATTGTTAGGTTAGGATATACATGTGTTAAGGGTTAAAGTAGTTAGGTTTCCATATATTAGACATTTTGGTGATTACAATGGATTTATGCTACTTATTAAAGTTATAAAGCAATGGATATGATTACAAAATAGGAGAAAACAAATTCTACGTGGGAAAATAAATTACAATCTTTTGAAGCTAGAGTGATGTACTAAGATAATTATTATCTATTATTATTTGATGGTAGATTAGGTTAGGGGTCACTTGTGCTATAAAAAAAATAAAATACCCAAAGCAAATGTGGCTATATTGAAATCTATGCTCAAGTGGTGCAATAATTGTTTTAGAAGTGTGTTTCAATAAGTCATGGTGTAAAGATTTGATTTAAAGGTTTTGCATGATGTTTGTGCAAAGTAAAAGAACATTCATATGACTCTAGAAATCCTCCACTCAAATTGTACAAGCGATCTCAATGGATGGTGATGAAATCCACCAAAGATGACAAGTGAAGGTATGATAGTGAAAATTATAATGAAGTGTCCTTGGGGAAACCCCAAGAAGACCACAATATTTTGTCTTAGGTGCTTCCATAATCTTATAAAAGCCACTTAATAATAAACCTAAGTTTCAAAACTAAGATACCTCTTCGTGGATAATAGATAAGGGGTTACTGTCCTTCAATATTTAAGGGTTTAAAATGTATCTTTAAATATCTAGGTGGCTCTGTCAAACTACCAACCCTAATATAATCATTTACACTCAAACAAGACCATGCCCCTTGTACTAGCTTTTAGCATATCCATTAGAAAGGATTTTAAGCTCCCTAGGAAAACAATTATATTTCATATGAGAAATCACCATGGGGAGTTATTTGGATGCATATCCTGATAATATTAACTTAAATTATAAATTATTTTATGACATGAAAGGAGGAATTAAGTTATCTAGATGATTAGGTTATTTTATTTTTAGAGAGCTAAGCTTGGAATCATGAACCAAACTATTTTGATATAAGGTGTGACAAAGGAGGTATTTCACTCTTCCAATCATTTTTATTCATGAAGATCACTTGCAAGTACAATGTAAAGAGCACAATCCTTTAGAAAAGCCTTTAGGTCATTCATTTGTGAGTATGAGTGATTGATAACAAAAATGACAAATGTTGGAAGTAAATGTTGAAAATCAAATGTTTAATGAAATTGTAGAAAAGGAAAAACCAAGTGATGTGCTTAAAAAGTGAGTTCGATCTTAATCCAACTATCTTCTTTATAAAAATGATAAGTATTAGAAATAACAAATTTCATCCCTTATCTAGGAGTGAGATGAATAAATAATAATAATAATATATATTTTTTAAAATGATTATAATAATTATAATTATAATTTGTAATTTTTAACACTAATACTAATACAAATAATTATTATTATAGTAGTTATAATAGTAATTATTAATTATTAGTTATTACTATTAGTTTTTTTTTGTAAGTAAGAAAATAATATATTAATATAAACAAGATATACAACTATACTTGAGTTGTGTCAATTTTCGGAGAGACCATGACAATTTCCTATAATAAAAAAGAAGCTGGAAAGTTTGCCTACCCCAGAGGGGAAACCAAGCTATAATAAGCATACTATGTCTGAAAGTTTGAAGAGTATAGAACCCATTGTGCTATACATGATTACTAAGACTGTTCATAACAAACAAATCCTGATAAAAAGAGGACTAAAAAGCTGAGAAACATGTTCATTCTTGGCATGAGAAACCCGAGGAAAGGATGGGCCCGCTCCCTCTGGTTGAGCAACAGTAGTGGAGGGTCTAGTCCATGGCTGAGTTGCAATAGGAGGATGTAAGGTGCCACTATGACGCTGAGAAATCCAAGTGACCACCAAGAGAAGATATGCATTATGTTCTTCCAGGGTCTCCATTATGTGCTTTAACTGACAAAATTCATCCTCCTTGGGTAACATTCCCCAAGCCACCATGGTTTTGGTGTGCCAATAGAGCTCCAAGGTACATAAAAACTTGGATTTCTTTGTTATGGTACAACCAAGATCAGGAATTAAACCACCCACATGCTGCTCAATTTCCTCATCATCTTTGAACTCTCGGACGAGCCTGAATTCAACCTCTAGTGATGGAATTGTTGCCTAATCCTCCTCAGGCACAAAATCATGATAGAAGTCAAAAACATCAACAACAACACGAGATGCTCATGACATACCACTAGGGGAGGAGTGAGGCTTACGACCACAAGAAGCCATGAGAAAGGGAACCAGAAGAGCAAGAGAGCCGAACACATAAATGATAAAATCAAGACTCACTTGAACCAAAACCCACATCAAAACAATTACCATTCCTTCCCTCTGGTGGATATGGCACTTAATAACTCGAATTTCCTTCATCTGCAAGTGTACTCGCCCATCATGGCTTGGCTTGGGCATGAGTATCATCATGGTGCACATATGTGGTTGAAGCCTCTAGCTCGTATGAGATTTCAACCTTGTAGTCCTCTTTGTCTCCACCATTAACTACAATAACAGGCTCTCCTGCAGCCCTGTGCAAACCATCATGCCATCCTTCCTCCGCCTTGTCGCCATAACCATCAATTATGTCTCGCTCCCTATGTAGGACATGTCTTCCTTCATCAATGTGATGTGCACTAGCCATCTATGACATTGGATGAAGAGCCCATGTCTCATCCACCATGTTAACATGCAAACATGATGACACCCCATCCGGGGAATTATTACTATTAGTTTTCAAAAATACCTATAATATTTAATTTTTTAATAATAATGATTAAGCCGAAGCTAATAACAAATTTTAATAATTATTAAATTTTAGTAGTAATTATTAAATTTTAATAGTAATTATTATTTAAGCCAACGCTACCATGATGGGACAATGATGTAGAGATGACATGACTAACACTACCATGATGTCAAACTATGCTTCCAAGACACTATAATAATGTGAAATTGACATTGCTGCATTGTGCTAAGTTGTTTGGCATTGGAGTAGTTGATGTGAGGTCGACGCAACACTCAAAAAAGAAAAAAAATGGTTGAAACAAACTCAAAGTTTGTGTTTCCCTCTCTTTGTAACATAAATTTTAAAAAGAGGGTCCCCATCATTTTACTTTAACATGTTCTTGTGGGGCAAAGCTTCTTAGAATAAAAAGGATTTGTGGGGCACTCGGTAGGATCAAGTGAGGGAGATTTGTGGGGCATCAACATATCTATTGGATTCCAAGGTAAGTTTTGCCTTTTTTCTATTTTTTATAATTTAGATACTCGGTCTATTAATATTATATAAAAATAGTACAATCAATTCTAACTGTGGCCTTCTTTTAAAGGAAGTAGAGCCATAGTATATCCAAGTTTACTCTTTTATTTTCTAAGGATACAACATAAAATTAATGATTCAAAAAGGAAGTGTATCCCATTGGTTGAAGACCATACCTACTTAGTGCTTGTAAAAGCATTACTATAATTTTTTTTTTTTTAAACTTGAAATGATAGAGGCTACTCCTTGGATTCATAGTAGGGTCAATAATGATGAAGGTGGAAGGAGTATCCTCTTCCCTACTAGCCTTGACAACTTCCTCTAAATGCTCTGCACCTGCCATTAGTTATCTCTAATCCTCTTCCTTGTTCATAACAATTCTTCTCTCCTTTTCATGCTCCTCACTTCATGCTTCTGACCCCCATATTGCATTACCAAATTCTCATACTTCTAGTCAAGTTGATATAGTTTGTTAAGGATTTCAGTATGATGTCTGCTTTTAAATTTTAAATTCACTACAATAAAAACCTTCATGTACCAATAAAATTCCACTATCTTCAAAATTTTCTATATCCGCTTCTAGAAAAACTAGTTTCCAATATCCAAGGAATCTTTTCCTAATCAACCTTGTAGCTAGAGATCCAAACCATGCACTATATTACTCTATTCTTTATTTCTTCTACTTCCCTCTTAACCTCCGTAGATAAACTATTGTTGTATGCTTCCACTTCCACCAACATTGTATAAATTTGGGACTTGTTCTTCAAGGACTCTACCCTAGAATTAAGGTGGTTTTGCAACTTTTAGGACTACCATTGCATGGCCCTTAACTAGAATCCCTGTTAGATATCATTTTTTTGGGATTAAATGTGTAGAGTAAGTCATTAATCAATGACCCATATCCATGATTATTAGTCACAACTGACCAATAATTCTCATGATTTCAATAGTCCACTTAGCACTCATTGCATCGGGTGATGCTCATAGGGGTGAAGAAGTGGGATTGAAACCAGCGAAATGAATCGCATATCATCAATCATCACTTCCGAGGCTTGCACCTAGTAACCAAGACTTCCAAGGTGGTCACCCCCTTGTTTCTCACCATCCCTATGCTCCACCCCCTTGTTTATCACCATCCCCTCTAGCCTCAAAATCCTCAGAGAAAAACCCAGATTCCCTTGACCATAATTTTGGGCCTAATTCCTACGAATGACATGCTCACTCTCATCCTATATTTTGAGGAGATGAATAAATAGAAAGATAATAAGCTGCAAACTGAAATAGTCATACCTATGTAGTGCTAGCACTAACCATATGCAACCTTGGATAATTATCCTCTCATCATATCTCATCGTTGTTGGTGTTTATATGATTCTCAACTCTTGATAGTTATTTCCTTAATGATTAGTAACAAGATTCACTTTCATACAACAATTATCATAGAATAGCTATACACTGAAAACATCAACTATAACAATGCAGCGAAAATAACAAGATCTAGAAATATTAACCATGCATAGTAGACACAAGAACACAAGAGTTTATCCTGGGAAACCCAATCTTGGGAGAAAACCCAAAAACCTCTCTATAGAAGAATCAAGTCCAAGATATTACCAGTACATCAACATCAATAGCCAAAATACCATACAGAGAAGATCCTCCCCAAGGCTAGCATCACCAAGACCTAGCGCCTTAATAAGATGAACAAGAGAAACCAAGCAAGAGCTTCTCCAGGTGTGGCGAACTCTCCAAGACAACTAGAACTAAAACTGCAACTACAACTGCCTTGTGCGCACTTCAAAAGCAGTTGTCTGACTGTCAAAATGAAATGAGCCAGTCCTGTATTTATACTAATATGGGGCTGACTTCTTATTTCCGGGTCTTTAATTTTTTTATTTGTTTTCCCGTGGGACCGACTTCTCTTCCTGGGTCTTCAACTTCTTCCCGGGGCTTCTGTAATGGTGTAGATGGGTCTTCTTGTACTTTCTTATGGAGAATGATTGCCCGAAGTTGCAAAGCTCCAACACTCCCTCTCAACAAGGGAGACATTATCCATACTTGTATTTCCTCTGTCATAGAAAGGTTTTCTTCATGAGCCATGTTGATATGCCATCTCCGCACATGCATTCTATCTCAGAATATGCATGTGATAACATCTCGAGTCCATCCACTCCTTAACAAAAGAATGACTACACCTAGGCCATTCACCACTAGCAGAGCCTCGTGAGTGAAAGAATCATTACCCTTGGTCATATCAACACTAGCATAGCCCCGTGCATGACCAATTTGGGATAATGTGTGCCTAATGCTTATCTGGGCCACTCACCACTAACAAAGCCCCGTGGATGAGTGAGTCATTCTGCTTTGGTCATATCAACAATAACATAGCCTCATCCATGACCAATCTAGGGTAATGTCTACTTGATGCTATCGACATACCTGGGCCATTCACCACTAGCAGAGCCCCATGAGTGAATGAGTCATTCTCCCCTTGGTCATATCCGCACTAGCATAGCCTTGTGCATGACCAATATGGGGAAATGTTTTCCCAATGTTGAAACATCAACGCTCATCAATAGCCAAATCAACATGTCTAATCCTATGCATCATCCTCCTTAACCAAGTTAACTTGGCGACTCTAGGAGGATATCTGCAATCTGCTCATTTGTGGATAAGTATTAGAGCTTCACTGATCCCTTCTATACCATGTCTCGGATGAATTCTTGCAAGAAGATTATGAAATTACACCACTTCACGACTTGCGACACTGGCTGTGACATACTTCGTCTCTGTTGTATTGAGTGCTACAAAAGCTTGCTTCTCACTTATCCCATAAATTGTAACTGATTCCAAGCTAGAGCAACACCCTGAGGTACTCAATCTGTCTACTGGGCTCTTGCTCAATCATAATCTGTATATCTCTATAGCCTCACTTAATCACCCAAGACAAATCAGATCCAATTGTACCATGCTTCGTTGCCACCCACTGGAATTGCCTTGGATTCAACCAAATACTGGCTCAGGGTGCTCACTTCAAAGTAAATATCTGGCCCGGAATTAACCAAGTACATCAAAGGTCCAATCAAATGCATGTACATCGTGGGATCCACCAAATCTGAATCTGAAGTAGAATCACTCAACTTTTTTAGATTTGTCATCATAGGTGTAGTCATGGACTTGTAGTCCGTCATATCGAATCTCATCAGTATCCCCTGAATGAGGAAGATCTCATTTGATCTTGTCATACCTCTAATCCCAAGAATACATCTAGCCAGGATCCTCCATCTCAAACTCTGAGGCCATCTCCCTCTGTCACTAGATTAAGTCCTGATGTCCAGTCTACCGCACTGACTGATCCCTATGTGACTGAGACAAAATCCATACCCAATCCTCATGAATCGGTGCCTTCTCTATCATTGTAGCAAGATCACATCTAATAGAAGCCTCTTGTCTCTAAAGTTTCTGTTTGTCCTCCTCAACTCATGACACATGCCTGTCAGTCCTGGGATATGTCTCTCTCCCATGTGGATATGAGGGGGGAAATCCCTTTGAATAATAGACTCACTCTTGAGTCAACTGGATCTCTTTGAGATCAGGTTGACTCTATACATTATTGGTTAAAACCAAGCTCATCAAGCATCCATCGATCCTGGATTACCATGCTCCCTATGAAACATGACTCCCTCTGATTTTGTATAATCTCTAGAGCCATCTGCTCCTTTTACCTCTTCTAAAGTCTGATGTCCAATGAACTGTCCTGGGAGCCTCCTCCTCCTTACTATATCACGAGGGATGACTCCCTATGAACTCTAGCTTCCTCTGAACTAGTACTAGGTGGGGTCGTTTATGACACCACTGGTGGAGACACCTGCTCCTCCTCATTAATCTTCATGTGGAGCACTATGTATCCCATAAAAGCATCCTTCTTTTCAGAAGGTTCTAACTTTTTCTTCTTCACCTTCAGTATATGGATGTATACTGTCATGTATACAACTCCATGTTTGGATGGTCTACTCCATGTCTCAAACTAGAGACCATCTAAGATGTTTCCTCCTGCAACCGTCAGTATATCTCCCTCTTAGAGCTACCACCCGTGACCTGCCCGGAACAAGAGAAATAACAAGGGAAAATAACACACAAGAACAATATTCATATGAATAGGAAATAGAAGCAAGAAAAACAAAATTAGGAACATGAACAGTCGTCACTATAGCTCTTTCTTAGAGCTATCACCTGTGACCTGCTTGAAACAAGAACAAGAATAAGAAACAAAGAACAAGAACAAGAACAAGAATAAGAAACAAAGAACAAGAACAACACTTCTCTAGTGTTGCTACCAGTCATTCCTTCATGGTAGCCTCCCCAAAACAAAACAAGAACATCTCCATGGTAACCTCCATGGAATTTACAAGGTAACATTCCTTGGAGAAACACAACAACCAAGAACATCTCCTAGAAGAGATCAATTCTATCTTGCAAACAAGTGCATCATTAGTACTAAACAATGAGCATTTACATAATGATTATTGTACTAACATTATTCAAGTGTCATAGCAAAAAGTACTCAGTAATAATAGAACTCTAAAGACTATTGTCCCATTTAAAATATTCATTTAAGATGCAACAATATAAAAATATCAAACCTGATATGAAAACCTGGAGTCTTAATTGCTAGGGAGGGTGCGCTATTCCTCTGAATGCACTAGATCTAATGATCCCTTTAGGTAATTTCTTGGACAACGTCCCTTGTACATCCCCTACAAACACCCTCATACTCTACTAAATGATATAACTTGGAAACATATATAAGTGCATACCTCTTAAATTTGTAGCACAATCCAAATTGTCTTCTAATATCAAGGTTTGCGCAACTGACAACTGGTAACTGGAAACTGACAACTGGCAAATGCAACTGGCGATTGAAGAATGCAACTAGAAACTACAACTGCAACTGCAACTGTAACTGGCAATTGCAACTAGCGACTGGCAACTACAACTGGCAACTGACAACTGCAACTGGCGACTGGAAACTGGCAACTGCAACTGGCAATTGCAACTGCAACTGACAACTACAGTTGCAACTACAACTGTACAATGACAATATTTCAACTAGCTCTGATACCATGTTGGTGTTTATATGATTCTCAACTCTTGAAAGTTATTGCCTTATGATTAATAACAAGATTCATTTCGATACAACAATTATCATATAATAGTTATACACTGAAAATATCAACTATAACAATGCATCGAAAATAACAAGATCTATAAATATTAACCATGCATAATAGACACAAGAACACAAGAGTTTATCCCGGGAAACCCAACCTTGGGAGAAAATCCAACAACCTATCTATAGAAGAATTCAGTCCAAGATATTACTAGTACATCACCATCAATAACCAAAATACCATACAGAGAAGATCCTCCCCAAGGCTAGCATCACCAAGACCTAACACCTCAATAAGATGACCAAGAGAAACCAAGCAAGAGCTTCTCCAAGTGTGGCACACTCTCCAATACAACCAGAAGCAAGATATAATGAAATAACACAAAAAATGTAGCTGCAATTGCCTTATGCGTACTGCAGAAGGAGTTGTCTGACTATCAAAATGAAATGAGCCAGACCTGTATTTATACTAATCTAGGCGCCAGTGTGCGACCAACTTCTTATTTCTGGATCTTCAATTTTATATTATTTTTCTTCCGGGGTCGACTTCTCTTCCTGGGTCTTCAACTTCTTCATGGGGCTTCTATAATGGTGTAGATGGGTCTTCTTGTACTTTCTTATGGAGAATGACTGCCCAAAGTTGCAAATCTCCAACAATCATCAAAGCCTCCATCATAAAACGACTCTTCGCCATTATGAGTCGGGTCTAAGCTCATCCTTTGAAAGGATGTCACAAATCAATGTTGAAGTAGGAAGGCTAAGCCATGATGGTTGACTGCCTTGTCTTCCTGATTGCTCATCTGATCCACATGAATGTCGAGGGAATATTTTGCATCCATTTTCCACTTAGATATACATGTGAACCTTTGCTTATCTCTCCTCCCTAACACCCCATTCTGGGGAAAGGCTATTTATTTGGTCATTTATCACCCATTTAAAAAAAAAATCCATATTTGGAATGAGATTTTGATTTTAATTTGGAATGAGATGCGATTTGGTTTTTAGTTGGAATGGGATGGGATTGGGTCTTAATAATTTACAAAAGAAAACAAGGTAGGGTTTAATATTTCCTCTTCGTCTTCCTCTCTTCCTCCTTCTCTTACTCATCCTCTTATCTTCCTCTTCCTTTCTTCCTCTATTTCTCTCCCTCTCCCTATTATTATCTTCATGTCTCTCTCATTCTCCCTCTCCCTCTTCCCCTTCCTCTTATCTTCCTCTTCCTCTCCCTTTTCTCCTTTGTCTTTCTCTATTTCTCTCCCTCTCCCTATTCTTCTCTTCATGTCTCCCTCATTCTCCCTCTTCTACTCTCTTTTTATTCCCCCCTCCCTTCTCTCCCTCTCCCTCCTCCACCTCTATTGTTCTTTTCCCCTCCCTCTCCCTCCTCCACTCCTATTGTTCTTCTCCCTTCCCTCTTCCTATTTTTCTTACCCCCTCCTCTCCTTCTTCCTCTTTTTCTACTCACTCTCCCTTTTCTCTTTCTCTCCCACTCACACTCTACCAAGGTAAGATGAACCAAATGATTTATTATTATTTAATATTGTTAATCATACATTTTTATGATTACTATTAAATTATTATATTCCATCCCTTAAAATAAACCTTAATTCACTAAGTTAATAATCCATAATTCACTTAGGTAATTAGTTGTACCAAAAGGAACCCCACACCCCTTAAGACGAGGGTAGTGATAATACCCATGCAAACTCTAATGAAACTCCTATGATAACTATGGAAGAGTTGGAGAAACTAGGGGACAAAGGTCTTGTGCAATATTAATGTGCTTGCCAACTAATACACACAAAAATCCAATAATAACTAAGAATAATCATTATTGTTAATCCAATACTAGTTAACTTGGTTATCACTATCACTATCCAATTTATGCTAGCTACCATTGAGATTTTTGTGCTTCCAAGTATATTTCAAATTGATTATCTAGGCTAGTTACCAATGTGATTCTTATGCCTACCAACTAATAGGCACAATAATCACTCTATTCATACTTTGTAGCAGCGTTGTTAGAGTAGGGAGTTGAACATATGACCAAACCTCCACTAACTCTAAGGTCAATAGGTGACCCTTTGCCACAACCTTGCATTGTAGGATAAAATACTACCATGGAGATATAGCTTGGAGACCTCAACAAAGGAAGCTTGGTGCTATGAATTTAATTTTCACTTTGTAAATAATGAATGTAGCCTGGGATTTTCAAAAGTGTGATGCAAAATAATTCCAAGGAGATTCAATGTGGCTTAATCTCCTAACCTTAATAACCTCTCTCTGGCTGCATTTTGAGTTGGGTCTCTATTATTCTTAATCGGTAATCCTACTAGAATATGTTCTACAAAATATACAAAATATGGTAACTGGACACTTCACTATGAATTCCTCATACCAAGATATGATTCTCACAAACTAAGCTACCTCAAAGAGAAATGAAGGAGTCCAATTCAATGGCTATTTTGACACCCACATTATACGTGATTTCACTTCATTGGAATAAGGTAAACATAACCTTATTCTAGTTCCTTTAAGCTTTATTCTACTCGTTCCTTTTTGCACTCTGAAAATACCTATGAACAACTTTGTAGATAGTATGGAAATTTGAACGATTCATGACGTGGAAAAATACTGTTTCTTTTGCATTAAAATATTAAATGTATATTTTTTTTTTTATGTTTTATTTGTCATCTCAATGAATTCCACTTTACCGAAAGCCCTAATGATCATTATTCAACTAGGGATCTTTTTAGATTATTATTTATATATAATAATTTTTTCATCATTGAAAGTTATGTGTTAGTGTTTTTAGATTATTATTTATATATAATAAATATTTCATCATTGAAAGTTATGTGTTAGTTGTGTCTAGTGCTTAGATTTCACCTTCACTTTTAACATTTTTATCAAGTTTAATTTTTTTTGACATTTAGGTTTTTGGGAAGAACCTCAATGCTCACAATGAGTAAATTGTCTGATCCATATGGTATCTTGCTAATCATTTTTACTTATAAGCAAATCGAGTGAGTGCACTCCCTTTAATCTTAAGCTATGTACACATGACATTATAATTATTAATAGTTTCATTTTTTATGATTCACTTGGGTGGGATAATCACTCTTTTGAAGCTAGCTTGGATAATCACTATCGTGCTCAAAGACCAAAACTAAAAAATAATTTGCTTGATTATTAGCTATTACTACAGTGTTACTAATATACATGATAATCTAATAGCATACATCTTAGATAATCATTGTTACTCTTTAACCATAAAATTAAATGATAACTAGTGCATGACTATTAACTACCACGAGAATGTCATTATCACTAACAACGATGATAAAACCTAGAATGAACTCCCCAATTTATTGTTAAATGACATAGTCATATCCTCCCTTATCATAATGTAATTTTTACTTTCACTTAATGGTCATTGAATATTATATGTATTGTTTTGTTTTTTTATACTAACACCCCCTTTTTGGGCTGGAGTTCAAGATTTATTTCCATCTAAACCCACTACTAGAATCTCTTCATATCTACCATAATTGCACCAAGAGGGCGGAGTTGGTGAATATATGACCTATTGTCCCACATTAACAATCATTTTTTTGAGAAGAAGGAACAAAGGTTGATCAACTCCTTGTAGAAGTAGTTCAAAATAAATCTTGAACATGGTAAAACCAATTAGGGATTACACAAGCCATTGTTCTCATAGAGTAACAAATTAGGATAGGGGTTATGGGTTGATTTGGCATTTAAAGCTGATAATGGGCTAGTGGGTTCAATGTTTATTGGTTAATGGGTTAGGGAGTAAGAGGTTTAGTCTCTATATATGTATTTGAGTTAGAGGGTTAATCTCTACATATGTGTAGCACACCCATTTCGGAACTCTGGGCTTACTCGCGCTCTGATACCAATTTGTAGCACACCCATTTCGGAACTCTGGGCTTACTCGCGCTCTGATACCAATTTGTACGCATCATTTGTACAAAGCTCATACAAATATCATATATCCCATCCATTTAAACAAATAAACACATTTAACTCAGAGTAAAACATATCATTACTGCTATAATTAAACAATCCGTAGCATTCCATATTAATTCGTATACACAACAGAAAACATGATAACATTTACAGTAGAGACATGATAACATGTAATAAAACATAGTTAGAAACTTATCTTGTAACAATGGTGGGATCCACCAACCAAATGCAGGCCTTCCACGAACCTCCCAGCCTTAGATTGCACTGCTCATCAACTCAGCAGTGGGTCACCCCCGAGCTGGGACTGAGCTCCACCCCAAGGCAAGGAATCTAGGCTCAGGCTGAGCTTACAGGGAAAACAATCACACACAACCACAAGGACGTAATGCTCTCCCAGGAATCTCCCACGCTCACTGCCCACAGACCCTCATTCCCCACATGCCTGTTCCACCCTGGGAGAATGCACCTTCTCTGTCACCTGGACAGTCCTTCGGCTGCCAATCTCCCTTACCTTGGGTTATAGGAACAGACTGGACTGGAAGTCTCCAGGCTATGTGGCAGCTACATGGTTCCTTCCAGGAGTTCTCTCCTTCCCCTGCGCACTCTCTCTCCTGGAGGGAATCACTCAGAGGCCAACAAGTCTCACGCAGTCCAGTAATGCGTAGTCTCAACAATCCCATGGGAAAACAGACACATGCTTTCCAAAAACTGGTTCGACAATCACAGGATGGCTTCACGGTCACGGCTTCAGAACAGGGAATGCTCTCATAGGCTCGCTCAGCTTTCCCGAACAAGCAAAGAATCTTCCCCGAAATCAACATAGGCTTTTCGTAGGCTGGGGTTACACGCACGAGATTTCTCAGAATCAGACACAAACATTCGAGTCACAGGGTCTCCCCAAGGTTCTCTACAGGAGTCGGGTTAGTCATGCTGCTCAGACCTTTGTACGCGTTCAGACAATCCCGTGGAATGGGAATTGAACCTTCTCATGGCTCACCCTGACCGTTTTATTCGCATGCACCAGGGTTGACACTTGTCACCCATGGAACTGCATGTGTTCCACTAGCACGCGTTCCACCAGCACACGTTCCTCCCACCACTTGGGAAATCACGCGTCCTTCCAAAAGGAATTAGGATAAAAACATATGATGCACATATCTTTTGGAATAATATTAAAATATTATTCCCAGGCTTAAGCCCCCTAGGCTTAGCCCCTAGGCTCAACACTTAGCCCCTTTTCCCACCTTCCAGCCCCTAATTCCTTGCCCACTCTGTGGATGCTCAGTCCCCCTTCACTCATTCATCATGGTCGGTCTGCACCTGGCGATGTTTATATTTGATTAAATGTTCTGCATACATACAAGTACAACAACAGGCTCCTGGCCTTCACCACTTAGGCTCCCTGGCCTAACAAACACATAAGTTTCCAGTTTATAAGAACTTGGCTCACCATCCTATAAAACATAATGAGAATTCCTTTCAAAACTTGGTTTACAACAGGGTTCGGCCTTGGGGACACTACAATCCCCCTCCCCTTATTTTTGCACTGTCCTCAGTGCAACTTACACTATCTCTGCAAGCCTTTCAAAATCTTCAAAAAGATGTGGGTACTCTGCCCGCATAACATCTGCATGCTCCCATGTCGCGTCCTCAGGACCGTACCAGGTCCACTGGACCTTTACAAGCTCTATAGCTCGATTTCGGAGCTGTTTGCTTTTCCTGTCCAATATGATCACAGGATGCACTTGCAGGACACCTTTTGGTTCCACCTGAATCACATTCCAATCGATAATATGATTAGCATCAGGTACATATTTCTTAAGCAATGAAACATGAAACACATTATGTACAGTCATAGATGTAGGTAATGCAAGCACGTATGCAACCGGCCCAATCCTTTCCAGGATTTCAAATGGCCCACAAAATCTTGTT
The DNA here is from genome assembly GCA_900067695.1 of Picea abies. NCBI lineage: Eukaryota > Viridiplantae > Streptophyta > Pinopsida > Pinales > Pinaceae > Picea > Picea abies. Next base: position 18,996 of record CBVK0100043940.1, read on the forward strand.
GCCAATTTGGCGCAACTTCCCAACCTCAGGGAACTTCTGTTAGCTTTCACTTTTAGGAAAACATGGTCACCCACTTTGAATTCTCTATGGGTTCTGTTACTATCAGCGTAACTTTTCTGCCTGTCCTGGGCAGTTTTTAGATTATGTTTAATTCTTATCATTTGATCTTCCATCTCTTTGAGCAGTTCAGGCCCAACTACTACTCTGTCAGCTGGATTATCCCAGCTCACTGGAGTGTTGCACTTTCTTCCATAAAGCGCTTCGAATGGGCTCATCTTCAATGATGCATGATACCCATTATTGTAGGCAAATTCTACCAAATGCAGGGAGTCTTCCCACCTTGATGGTTTATCCATCACATACATTCTCAACATGTCTTCTATTACTCTGTTTACTCTCTCTGTCTGTCCATCAGACTCGGGATGATATGCTGTGCTAAAGTTCAGATTCGTTCTGAATCCTTTGAACAGTCCTTTCCAGAAATTCGAAGTGAATTTTGGGTCTCTATCAGACACAATTGTCTTAGGAATTCCATGCAAGCGTGCAACTTCTTTTAAGAAGATATCAACAACATCTGCTGCTTTGTGGGTGGTTTTCAGTGGAATAAGATGGGCAACTTTAGTAAGCTTGTCCACCACCACCATGATTGAATCATGCTGCTTGCTTGTTCTGGGAAATCCTATGATAAAATCCATTGTTACCACATCCCATTTCCATTTAGGAATAGGTAAAGGTTGCAGCAACCCTGCTAGGTGCCTATGCTCAGCCTTAACCTTCTGGCACTCCATACATCTGGCGATGTATTCATCGATTTCTTTCTTCAAACCCAGCCAAAAATAATGGCTTTTGACTGCTGTCACATTCTTTTGATATCTAGGATGTCCAGCATAAGCCACGTTATGCATCTCCTTTAGAATTTCCAGCTTCAAATCTCGGACATTGGGTACATACACTCTGTTTTTATACAGAAGTAAACCATTAGTTCCCAAGGTGTAACTTTCCTTGGTCTATGGTCTCTCACGCTGCTGTAGCCTTGCTACAAGATTTTTGTACTGCAGATCAACATTTGCAGCTTCCGAAATTCTTTCTTTCATCTCAGTCTGGTACATGCTAATGGCTGTAGCATGTAAGTCGTGCAATTTTCTGTTGAGTGCATCAACCACCTTATTTTCTTTCCCTTTGATATGCTTGATATCAAAATCATATTCGCACAGAAACTCCAACCATCTGATTTGCCTGGCATTTAAGGTCGGCTGATCAAATAAATACTTCAGACCGTTATGGTCTGTTCTCAACTCGAATCTCTTGCCCATGAGGTAATGTCTCCATTTCCTCAAGGCGTGGACGATTGCTGCCAGCTCTAAATCATGAGTGGCATAATTCTTCTCATGTTCCTTCAACTTTCAAGATTCATAACAAACTACAAATCCTTCTTGGCTGAGAACTCCTCCCAGCCCCTCCTTACATGCATCTGTGCACACCACGTAATCCTTATTTGGATCTGCAATCTTCAGGATCAGAGCACTAGTTAGCAGCTGCTTCAATAGATGGAAACTGCTCTCACATTCTTCAGTCCACTGGAACTTCTTCTCCTTCCTTTGCAAGGAAGTGATAGAATGAGCTATCTTTGAGAATCCGGCTATGAACCTCCTATAATAGCCCGCCAGACCCATAAAAGATCTAACTTCTACCACATTCCTTCGCGCTGGCCATTCTTGAATGGCCTCTACCTTTTCAGGATCCACAACGATCCCTTCCTTTGATATAATGTGTTCCAAGTAATGGATCTGCCTTTGATAAAAAGAGCACTTGCTCAGTTTTGCATACAGCTGGTGTTCTCTCAACACCTGCAGCACCATTCTCAGGTGTTGCTCATGTTCTTCCTTTGTCTTGGAATACACCAAGATATCATCCAGGAAGACTATGACAAACTTGTCCAAATAATCTCTGAGCACTCCATTCATTAAACACATGAAAACAACAGGTGCATTTGTCAGACCAAATGACACCACTGTGAATTCATAATGATCGTACCTTGTTCTAAAGGCGGTCTTGCTAATGTCCTCATCCTTTATTCTCACTTGGTGATATCCTGATCGGAGATCTATTTTTGAAAATATTTTCGCATCCTTCAACTGATAAAAAAGATCATCAATCCTTGGCAGAGGATACTTGTTCTTGAGAGTGACCTTATTCAACTGTCGAAAATCAATGCACAGCCTCAACGTCCCATCTTTCTTCTTCACGAATAGGACCGAGGCTCCCCAAGGTGACACACTGGGGTGAATGTAACCCTTCTTTAGTAGTTCTTCAAGCTACAATTGCAACTTCTTCATCTCTGGTGGACTCATTCTATAAGGAGCTTTTGAAACTGGAGCTGCTCCAGGCATCAAATTTATAGAAAAATTGATGTCCCTCTTCGGAGGTAGCCCAGGTACCACCTGAAATACATCCTTGAATTCTTTGAGTACCTCGTGATCTTCCAGATTCGAGACTACATCTCGGAATGATTCTTCCACCCGAGCTGCAAATAATTGACAACCTTTCCGGTAAAATTTCTTCAGCTGCATGGCTGAGATTTCTCTCACAACCATGGCTCTGGGAATTCCTTGGACTGTTACCTGATTTCCCTCTTCATCCCGACATGTAAATCTCTTGTTACAAAAATCCAAAAGGGCATGGTGTTGGTCCAACTAGTCCATCCCAATTAAGCAATCGTATGAGCCTAAAGGCAAAATGTTCAATTCAACTTTAGTGCTCATTCCTTTCATGTCCACTGAACATGACTTAACTAATTCAGTGACCTTCCTCTTGGTCCCTGTGGTCAACTGCACTAACCAATACTTCTCATGTTTGCTTCTTGTTAGATGCAAACTCTCCACCACTCTAGGATCTACATAACTATGGCTAGCCCCTGAATCAATTAAAATAACAAGTGGTCCGTTGTTGATCGTACCTTCCACTTCAATCATGTGCGATTGAAATTATGCTTGCTTGTTGTCCAGGGATGCGTAGATCCTTAGTATTCTGCTTCCCATATCCTCCACTGTTTTAGCTTGCTGAATAGTATGGACAGTTCTTGCTTTGTCTTTTCTGTGGGGGTAGTCTCTGTACCTATGATCCCCTTTACATCCCCAACACTCCATAGGTGGAGGCCTTGGCATCTGCTCACTCCCTTCAAATTTCCTGGGGTCTCTAAAGGATGACTGTTCCCCAGGGCCATTCTTGAAAAAGGGAGGCCTGTTTCCTTTCTGCCTCTGTTCTTTCTTAAACCTCTTCTGGTCATCCCAAGCCTTCTGAAAGGTAGGCTTTTCTCTTTACTATTCGTATAAGCATTTAGCCCTTCTTATTGTTTCTTCCATAGTCTTAGGATCGTCATACTGAATCTTGTCACCAATGGGAGGTGGCAGTCCACTCAGATACCTCTGAATCTTGACAGCCTCGTCTTTGATGAATGGAACATACTTCAGTAGTTCCAGAAAACTTCGTTCATACTCATCAATGGTCATACTTCCCAACTTGAGTTCGAAGAACTCCTTCATCTTTCTGTCATAGTATCTTTTNNNTTTCTTCTCGAAATACCTCTTAAATTCCTTCCAAGTGACCTCTTTCTCTCGGCTGTGCTGCACTTGCACAAACTGATCCCACCACATGGATGCCTTTCCTTTCAGTTGGTACATTGCAATTCTTCCTTTTGCATTGGCAGAATAATTCTGTAGTTGGAAGTATTTCTTCATGCCAAGCAACCAAGTCTTGACATCTTCTTCCTTCTTATGCTCTCGATCGAATGTTGGAGGCTTAATCTTGTTCATCTCCCCTTTCAATTCATCCTTTCCATATTTTCGGTGTTTTCTGGTAGGGGACGGGCTTGAACTACTGTGTGTCTCCTTGCCAGAATGCTTCAGGGAGAGATGGTAATGTCTGTTACCATTCCTCGATCTCCTTCTCCCCTCAGGGGTTCTGACACTTCTTGATCTGCTTGTGTCACTCCCCTTTTCCAATTTCTTTTCTATTCTTTCCAGGCTCTTCAACATTTTTAAATTGAATTCACCCTGCCGATCCTGGATTTTCATGAGATTTCAACTATCAGCTAGGCGAGCCTGGGCATCTTTCTGCAATCTTTCGATGAGTTGCATCATATGTTCTTCCTTATCCATCTCTTTTCCATGCCCATTGGAGTTTGATCCTTCCACTCCCACATTGACATTCTTTCCTTCCCATTCGTCTCCTGTTTCAGAGGCAATCATCACCTTTTCCCTCTCCATACTCGACGTTGGTTAATTGGAATTCTAAGCTCCGTTGAACTCTGCACACGCACTGTGCAATTAAATTCGAAGTTTGTCAGGCCATTACTCCTTCCGAAACAATTCATAACATTTATAAGCCAATACGAACAAGAACGAAAGACATTTTGATTCAAATAAGTTTTATGAGTTCTTGTTTGGTTCTGCAAATTCTGGGACTTCGGAACTTCGGAATCTCGGTCCGTGAAGATCCAACAGTTAAATATTCGTAACCAGAGTCACCCTTTTGCAACTCGCAATCTCGCGAGTTCGTGAGTCGAAGATCCTCGACTCATTTCCTCTAACCGCCGATACCCGAGATGCGACACGAGTATGGCTCCCTCCTTGCTAGCGTCTGCTATGCATGACTGTAGTCTAGGGCTGAGTGCTAGCACCCTTCGCTATTCACACCTTCGTGAGTTGTGGCATCCAACCCTGGTGCCTCCCTTTCACGAAACCCCGAGAAGCGATGTTGAATTTTCTCCTCTCATTATCGCTACTTCGCGACTTCGTGAGTTTCAATGTCAAGCTCCCATGGCCTTATCTCGCGAGTCCCCGAAATCGTGAATTACTTTATTCTCCAGGCCCACAACACAACTGTCACCCTTCACCACTGTGGCATGTGGTACGTTTAGGAGGGTCCACGTTGCTTTTAACGACGTCATCGGGTCCCACCACTCTCGCCTGTCTCTTCGATTCATTGGCATGTGGTACGCATTCATGCGTCCACGTCCAATCCAAGCATGGAATCCGACGGTCAGATCCCCTCCTCAGATCAACGATGCAGATCTTTTTTTGTCATTTCCGAGTTTTTGAGAGTTCACGTATCACGATTCCCACACCCCTGTGTGATTCAAAAGGGATTTAAACCCTACACATACTCTCCAGATCCGACTGTCACGAGGGTCCACCTTCCCTGCCAAGCAGATCCTAAGGTTCTAACACTATCGTTATGGAGACCTATTTCCCCGTGGCCATAGACCATCCTGACTGTGGTTTCACACGTCGCTAACCTCCTGAACTTAAAACTCGTTAAGTAACTCCTTGACCCTTCGGGGCAAACCAAGGTCCGAAATTGGCCTTCCAGACCCAATTTCCCTTCACATTCTTTGTCTAAAGACCGCTCCACTGGCCCATCTAGGCTCAGTGTCGAAACCTTGGCTCTGATACCAATTTGTAGCACAACCATTTTGGAACTCTGGGCTTACTCGCGCTCTGATACCAATTTGTAGCACACCCATTTTGGAACTCTAGGCTTACTCGCACTCTAATACCAATTTGTACGCATCATTTGTACAAAGCTCATACATATATCATATATCCCATGCATTTAAACAAATAAACACATTTAACTCAGAGTAAAACATATCATTACTGCTATAATTAAACAATCCATAGCATTCCATATTAATTCGTATACACAACAGAAAACATGATAACATTTACAGTAGAGACATGATAAAATGTAATAAAACATAGTTAGACACTTATCTTGTAACAATGGTGGGATCCACCAACCAAATGCAGGCCTTCCACGAACCTCCCAGCCTTAGACCGCACTGCTCATCAACTCAGCAGTGGGTCACCCCCAAGCTGGGACTGAGCTCCACCCCAAGGAAAGGAATCTAGGCTCAGGCTGAGGTTACAGGGAAAACAATCACACACAACCACAAGGACGGAATGCTCTCCCAGGAATCTCCCATGCTCACTGCCCACAGACCCTCATTCCCCACATGCCTGTTCCACCCCAGGAGAATGCACCTTCTCTGTCACCTGGACAGTCCTTCGGCTACCAATCTCCCTTACCTTGGGTTACAGGAACAGACCGAACCAGAAGTCTCCGGGCTCTGTGGCAGCTACAGGGTTCCTTCCAGGAGTTCTCTCCTTCCCCTGCGCACTCTCTCTCCTGGAGGGAATCGCTCACAGGCCAACAAGTCTCATGTAGTCCAGTACTGCATAGTCTCAACAATCCCACGGGAAAACAGACACAGGCTTTCCAAAAACTGGTTCGGCAATCACAGGATGGCTTCACGGTCACGGCTTCAGAACAGGGACTGCTCGCATAGGCTCACTCAACTTTCCCGAAAAAGAAAAGACTCTTCCCCAAATTCAACACAGGCTTCTCGTAGGTTGGGGTTACACGCATGGGATTTCTCAGAATCAGACACAGACATTCGAGTCACAGGGTCTCCCCAAGGTTCTCTACAGGAGTCGGGTTAGTCATGCTGCTTAGACCTCCGTACGTGTTCAGACAATCCGGTGGAATGGGAATGGAACCTTCTCACGGCTCACTCTGGCCATTTTATTCGCATGCACCAGGGTTGACACTTGTCACCCATGGAACTGCATGCGTTCCACCAGCACACGTTCCTCCCACCACTTGGGAAATCACGCGTCCTTCCAAAAGGACTTAGGATAAAAACATATGATGCACATATCTTTTGGAATAATATTAAAATATTATTCCCAGGCTTAAGCCCCCTAGGCTCAACACTTAGCCCATTTTCCCGCCTTCCAGCCCCTAATTCCTTGCCCACTCTGTGGATGCTCAGTCCCCCTTCACTCATTCATCGTGGTCGGTCTACACCTGGTGGTGTTTATATTTTATTAAATGTTATACAAACATACAAGTACAACAACAGGCTCCTGGCCTTCACCACTTAGGCTCCCTGGCCTAACAAACACATAAGTTTCCAATTTATAAGAACTTGGCTCACCAGCCTATAAAACATAATGACAGTTCCTTTCAAAACTTGGTTTACAACGGGGCTCGGCCTTGGGGACACTACAATATGTCTCTGAGTTAGAGGGTTAGTCTTGATAAAATATAGACATGAACACCAAGATGACGAAAGAGGCTCACTAGCCAACTCTTTAGTATTCACACCAATGTTACATATTTACAGTACAATGGGTGATGCCACCTCATAGAGATATTTTCTCTAGATCCTAAAATCATGCATGATGACTAGGCTAGGCAATTTTAACTAACTCATTAGTCATCACTTGATGATATATTACTAATATCCTAAATGAATAATAGAAATATAGGTGATAATTAGACTTAGTGATTGGTTAAGGTAAGCCATAGGCTAACATTCCCCCCCTCAATCACAAGTCCGATCAGTAATACCAACAGTAAAGCATACACTGATATCAATTCCAAGTCTTTTTACTCAAACTCTTGAGATGAGCCTCAATGAAGAACTGCCTGAAAAATCGCCAATTTGGATGTTGAATGGTTCATCTGAAATGAAGTGGAAGAGAGATGAGATATGGAAGTGAACATCTGCAATATCTGAACATTCGCTGATTGCTTGACAATTCGATCATTTTTCCAAGTATTTGAGCTAGAAGAATCTAATGTCTTCTGCTAATTGGTGAACATGTAGTAACACCACTCTAATATCAGTGTACCACTGAAGTGCTATATGAATATGTGGTTTGGGATAACCACTGACCAATTGATACCGTGTATCTGATGGTTTTTTTGGATGACCACTAACCGATTTTGACACTTTTAGGTGTCCAACAACATCCCAATGTATCATGTGTATGATTCAATTGTAAGTCATTGAATCATATTTCTACCAAAGTTTGTCATCTACAGACAACAGTTTCCCATTTGGAAAATTTTATGCTCATCTGGAATATTAGTTGTTGAAACTTTCGGTTTGACAACCATCTTCAATTCAATCATCAATTCCCCCCTTTTCCAGCTGAAAGGAGAGACTTCAAATGGTTTCTTGAACCATCTTCACTAGAATTTTGAACTCCCCCCTTAAGGTGCAAAAGAGTTACATCATTGTACTCCCCCTTTCTTGGATTAAGAGAGTATCATACTTATTCCATTTTTGTACAACATGAAGTGGGCATGCAGAAAAAACCACATGTTATCTCATCCCGTCAGGGCCATGCTCGAAAGCCATGCCATAAGGGGACCACTTATGTGAGGTACAAAAAGGCTATGTGCTGCAAGATTGGTCTTTAATCGAGATTGAATTCTACGGTAAGACTTATATAATCCCTTGGTTGTTGATGTAACATCCCCGACCAACCAGAGACCATGTAATGCTACCACACAAAATATACACTTATATGATATATATATGCATTTTAATGAATTTAAAACACTTAATCACGATAAACACATAATTAATGCTACCAGTTAAGATTCAAACAAGATTAACAATAAATCCACATGCAACATAATACATGATAACATTCAAGCATCACAAAACATGCATAAAATACATAATTAAGCACATCGATGATACTTATCTTTTAGCTGGAGTAAATCCACCAACTACGTGCAGACCTTCCACGAACCTCCCAGCCTTAGACTGCAATGCTCATCACTCTTAGAAGTAGGTCACTCCCGAGTTGGGACTAAACTCCACCGAGCAAGAGAATTCTAGGCTTGGCAAGGACAACAAGGAAGTTGCATAAAGCAACAGGAAGGATATTTTATCCTAGGAGCCACTTACGCCCACAACCCACAGACCCTCATTCTCCACATGCCTGCTCCACCCCAAGAGGATACAACTTCACTAATACAAGTCCATCGGCTAGTACACCTCCCTTACCTTGGGCTTCAACAATATGCTGGACTAGAAGTCTCATAGTACTGTAGCTGCTATGGGACTCCCTTCCAGGAGAACTCACTTCCTAACAAACTCTCTCACCTGGGAGAGTTTCTCACAGGCCTAACAACCTTCTTCTTCAATTCAACACCTAAACAATACTACAATAACATTCAACTAACATTTAGGTGACGACAACAACAGTAATAGGTTATGGACCCAAAAATGGCAACGACCAGACGTTAAGACACAACATGGCTCAGACAACAAATGACAACAACCCAAAACGGTTCAGGTACGAACTCAGCACTACAAGAGCGGATAGGTTAGGCTCACAGGACACACAGGTTGGATTTTCCCTCCCCGACGGGTTTCTCAGATGTTTGAGGTTATGTAGAGGGAAGATGCATAGGCCCCAACGGGTTAGACAATGGATGGGGAATGGCAAGCGAACCCCCTTCCTGTGAGTGGTTTCCTTAATTGTGCGTAGGTAACTAGAGGTCGACATCCCCGATCAATGAGTTCAGGTGGAGGATGCCAGAATGGGGAGAGAATCCCTTCCATGGTTTGACTCTTGGGTTTTAACTGCATGAGCCCAGGTCGACACCTGTCTCCCTGGAGCTGCATGCACTCAACTTAACATATGTTCCCTTTCCAAGAACTTAGGAAAACACTCAACATGTCCACCTTAGCCTTTAGGAATTAATATTAAAATATTATTCCTTTAGAGGTAAACCCCCTAGCTTAGCCCCTAGGCCCAAACACTTAGCCCCCTCCCTTGCATAGCGTTGTGGAAGCTTAGTCCCCCACCACTCTTTCTTCGTCGTCAGTCTACACACAACAATGTGTATATTTTTATTAATGATTTTGCATAATTACATATACAAAACAGGCTCCTGGCCTTAGCATCCTAGGTTCATGGCCTAATCATCACATAAGCCTCCTAGCTTATTATAACTCAGCTCACGAGCCTAAGAAACATGTTTACAATTCATAATTACAACTGGGGCTCTACCGGGGGATATTACAATCCCCTCCCCTTATTTTTGCACTGTCCTCAGTGCAACTTACTTACACATATATAATTCAAACATTCTTCAAAAGATCCAAGATTCAGCTATTGGAAGCCCATTATCCATCTTTACTTTCAAGCACCAATTCCGGTATCCATACTACAGCTGAAACTCAATTGCTCTATTCCATAGAGTTGCTTCAGAAAAGCATTCAACTTATTGTTCCTTGTTACATGCTTCAATTAAACCTCATTGAAAGCACCGAATGGCTGTAGATCCACAATGTTCCATCCATTGATAAACTCTCAGCAGTGCTATGACTCCACAGATGTGTTGGGCCCCAACAACTCCCCTTAAATTTTTACAAATTTAAAGGGCCCCCATTAGAATCTTGATAATTATAATGAGCTACAAAATCAACCTTTTCAAATAGTTCCATACCTTGGCTTGCTTTGAGACAAACTTAAGACATTCACTATAGTATGATATATTCATTACAAGAGTATATGTCAAAAGTTAGAAACGAGCATAAAAATCTCAATTTAAACAAAAATGTTAATTTTTATCAAATGTTTACTTTCGTTTAAATTATGATTATGTGTTATTTCTTTTGCTCATTAGCAAGTTTGACTATTTTGAATAATGGGTTCAATACTTCATCAAATAATATCTTGGTTGGTTTCTCATTTTCATGAAATCATTTGGTGATATTAGTTAATTAAATTCTTTTTTCATTTTGCATCTCATTTCAAAATAATAATAATAAAAGAATTATCTATTATTTGTTTGATTTTATAAAAAACTAAAATTAATATTTTTTCTCCAT